>BQNB010036174.1:0-50332 GCA_026074375.1 Tanacetum coccineum
ATATATCTTGTGTTATTGATCTATGAAGTAACACGCCCCGGACCCTTATTCCACTGCGACCCAATTTAGGGGTGTTACACTAGCTCCTAAGTTAACAAGGGCTTTTTCAAAACAGATATTATTAATATAACAAGGTAAAGTGAAACTCCCTGGGTCTTTTTACTTTTAAGGTAGGGCATCATTGCGAAATGTAGTCCCAATTGAATGAGCATCCATATCTTTTAGTCCATATGATCCCTTCTCTTTATCACATTGATACAAATGACTTAGAAATGGAATAGTCGTTTGGTTTGGCACGGAAAATAGCTTACTGTCCTATAGGTCTGATACGGCGTATCAGCTTTGTCTAATACGGCGTATCGGGTTCATGTCAGCATCAACAATAGTCGAGATCTACTGGAAATGATCCCATGGGTTTATTTCGGTTGAACTAGGTAAACTTTCAAATCCCCTTTCCTGTAGTCCCTTGCTCATCTGCGCGATTTGAATCTCTAAAGTTTTGATCGAGGATCCTTGATTTCTAATAGTGGCATCTATTGAAGCTCGAATCTCCTAGATCAGGTTGGAGTTTTCTTCATGTCTTTTTGTTGATTCGGTCATAAACTTGCTCAGTGATTCTTCCATTGATTGTCTTTGCTCTTGATACGAAGGGTTTACATTATTTTTTTGGTAGAATCCCGAAGCTGTTGTCCTATATTGCCCTCCTTGTTGGAACGGTACACCAAATTGAGTATAATATGTTTCTTCAAGGGTTTTTCCTTCTTCTTTTAGTGGGAAATCCTTGGTGTAATGAGATCCCTTGCATAATTCGCATCCCACTTGAGCAGCATATACTTTTTCATTTACCTTCTCTATTTCCCTTCCAAGGTTATTGAGCCAGGCTTGAATGGCAGCTAATCCATCAGAAGTCTCAGTACTTCTAGTCCTAGTAGATGTTCCATTGTGCCAATTTTAGGAATGTTTAGCCATCTCTTGGATGGCTATCTTTGCATTAGCAGCTGTCATAGTAGGTATGACACCTTTGGAATCAAGAATTTGTCTAGTAGGTACCTCCAATCCATTATAAAACAAGATCACCTCCTGCATATCCATTAAGTAGTGTTTAGAATATCTCATCAAGAGCTCCTTGAATCTTTCCCAAGCTAGGTAAAGAGTTTCATTAGGTTCTTGTTGGAATTTATTGATCTCCTCTATCTTTTTAGCAGTTCGGGCAGGTGGGCAATATTTGCTCAAAAATTTCTTCTTTAAGGTTTCCCAATTCAAAATTGAACCAGATGGTCATTCCTTAGCCAACGACTTGCGACTCCAATGAGGGATATATGGAAAGCTCGAAGCATTATCTGGTCTTAAGTTATTTGTGGAATATGGAATAAATCAACGATCTCAAGGACTTTTTCAATACGCTAGTTCACATCTTCATGATCCGAACCGCTGAAAGTGTTGTCACGTAATTCATTGAGATATTGGCCTTTTAGTTAAAAGTGAGCTTTGTCATCGATTTTAGGCAAAGTAACCCCAGAACCATAGTCACCTCAAGTCTTGCACATGTATTCTTCCATTGTTTCCGTCATCATTTCTGCAATTTCTCCCTGTAAATGTTCTTCTAGATAAGAAGATAGATCGAATTCAGGTGAACTCGATTTGTCAAGACTTAGTGTCTTGAAGAGCTACCTAGATGAGCGAAATTCTCATTTTGGATCTTCGAAAGGTGTAAATAGTTCCTTAGTTGAACCCTTGTCATGTACTACCTGAAACATAGGATAAACAATTAGTAGGATAGGCTCGGAAGAGAGAAATACAGAAAACTAAACACAGAAACCAAATACAATGAATCTGACTTTGTTGTTTTCGCAGATGATCGATACGCCGTATTCAATTGAATGAATATGCTATATTGTTCTGTTGAATACAATACGTTGTATTGGTTGTGAATGTTAGATACGCCATATTCAATTGACTAAATACGCCATATTAGATATTCGACCAGAACAATATATAGAAAACAATAAAAACAAACAAACAGATAAACAAAAATAATTAAATATACAAAATTTTACACTAATCTAAATTTTGTTAATCTAGGTTAAAACTAAAATACTAATAAGAAAAAACTTTAAACAACTTCACTCCTCAGCAGGGGCGCCAAAAACTTGATGTGTCATTGTGCATAGGAAATATTATCATCATGTTTTACTATTTATATTTTGCTGACGTTACCTAAAAACAACACTAACGGGAAGTGTACCTGATCAATTGTAGCTTCGTTGGTAAGTATGGTTTCGATCACTAAGAGCCAGAGCATTAATTCCTAATTCTATCAGTATTTTAGTTATCTATATTAGTCCTAAATTATTCTATTTTATGTTAAACCTAAGTTAATCCTAAACTAACGCAAGGGGGGTTTTCAGTCTGAGAGACTGGCATGAGTTTTGGGTATCTAACCTAATGTTTTGATGACAATAACCACAAAAGCTGATAGATAAAAGATAAAGAAGCGGTCAAGCGTAATGTAAGGAAAACGTATTAGCCAGTTTAATCTAATATTATGCTTTAATTGTCTATTCGTTCAATAATTGTATTAATTTGTTAGTGGTATATCATTCCAAAGTTAGGTGGATCTTGAAGAACAATCAAATAACATACATGAAGAGAGAAAGAGAGGTGGTTTTAAAGAGAGAGTGGTTAGATGAACATTTTAGAGAGAGAAAGAAACATAAAAGGAAACTTGCATTATATGTGTGAAATAATGAACAACCAGCAACCTCTCCAAGGCATGGAGACAGTATTTATACCCTATGTGTGGCCGACCATGGAGAGCTTGTGGGCTTTCCATGGGACTTTTGGCCCAATTAGATTAATATCATTGCATTTGACTAACTACAGGCTTTGACTAACTATTATTGGTAGTAACCGATACTTTTCGTGTTTCTAACAATCTCCTCTTAAGGGAGGTCACTCCAATTTACAAAGACATAATCCTAACATACTATGCTTTAACTTTAGTCTTGAGCTCGTAGTCTTTAACTTCAATCATTAACTTGTGAATTGATGTAGTGATGTATAAATAATAGACTATAGGTCTTGATGCTATGTATCCTTAGATTGTCTTGATTAGTGAAAATGTGATCTTGACTTCTAAAACCATAAACCAAGCATCATCGTCTTTTCGCCATTTGTAACTTTTCAAACTTTTCCATCTATAACTTGTGACTTTTGGATGGACAATGCTCATAGCCCATTCTTGATTTTTCGACTTGAAAAGCTTTAATGCTACATCATTCGGAATTCTTTAACTTTAAAACACTTCGTCACTTTGCGAAAGACGTTCGGGTATCAGAGTGACGGAAACTTATTTAAAATTCTTTGACTTTAATACTTTGTCACTTCAAGAAAGACGTACTGTATCAGAGTAGCAAAAGTCTTGAACATGTACTTGAGCTTTCATGATGTCTTTATATTTATCGGTCGGGTATGAGCATGTGGTTATGAATCGTGACTCGTCGGGAATCAGCTGCACCAATCGTCAGGAGTACCTGCAGGTTTAGGTTAGTGATAATCAACAGATATGGACGAGAGTGTCTTTGTCACTTTGTCAAATACGGTTGCAATAACCACGGTTCCCCGTTGATCAGTATAAATACTGCCTGTGATCAGGTAGAATTCTGAAGAATCTCCTTGACAGGGTTTCACAGCTGCACTAGCCGTTCTCATTACTGGAGCGTCTCAAAGCAGACAACAACGGTAAGATAAACCAACAAGAAGAAGTCTCCCCCGATTTCAAATAAAAAATTGATTTGAACATCAATCGACGGTGGCCACTTGCTAAAGTGTTTTTTGTGACACATCGAGAGTGTTAATCATTTCAAAAATTCATCATCAACCGTTAATCCATTTCTTAGAACAAGTTTGACTCATATAGAATCGTACAATCGTTTCTTTCAAGTTGTCACAAGTTTGATTCGTATAGAATCGCACAAGTCACCTACAAGTCAAGCAGGATTTCCATCTTCACTATGAATACTTAAGTATCACTCGGATGTTCTGGCAAAATCACAAGGATAATGCGTAGGACTCTTAATATATATCTTGTTATTCACATTGTGTGACTTAGCAAGCATAATTTTGACAAGTGTCCTAATGAGATTTATGGAAGATCTCTTTTGGCTCTAGACTCGATAGTGCACTTTTTTTTAGTGATCGGAGGCTCGAGTAGACATGCCAACCTTTTCAATATCAACGAAATCGGTAAGTGAGAAAGTTGTAGAAATAATGCGTGGTAATTCCTCTGTGAGAAATGAAACAAGAGTCTGTTGAGAGACCTTTAGTGGCTAGGGAGGGTTGTGCTTAGCGTCACTAGGTCCATGACTATCTTTAATGTCAGACAACAACTTAGTGTTTTCCGACAGTCCTAGTATAGACCTGGTTTTTTCTCTTCTAGCCTAAGTGTATGAGGGCTTCTATTTATCTTTTCACCCTTTATTCCTTACATTTCTTTTTCCATTCTTCAACCCCTCAAATGCTTATCAGACATCATAACTAACACCATTGTTAGGTTGTTTCAATGTTAGCTGTTCCGTCTACAGTTCGGGCATTATTCCTGATTCTCGACTTTTCTTCTTTGTATCATACCAAAGGACTTCTAACACCTATCTAGTGGATATACTTGGGTAGATCCCTCACAGTTTTTAGGCTTGATCATGGGAATATGAATACCCTATGCCTAATCCCCTTATAACACATAAATTTTAAGTACATGGTCGGGATTCTTTTTGGTATATCGCATCACAATCCTTCCCAAACTCATTGAAAAGTTCAATCAAAGTGTATGATATAAATATCAAAAGATTTAACACTTTGAAAGTTTTTCATCATCACTAAAAACTCCCCCTTAACATGTGCATCGTAATCATAGTACATGCTAAGTGTAGAGTGCATTGAGTCCATTTTATATGATCACATTTCAGTACAAATTAGATGCAGTTTAATCACATTTTCTCCCCTTATCCAAAATGTTAATCCCTTGATATTTTGGATATCAATTGATTAAACGTTCGGGGACAATATGTTACACAATATCTATCAAGAATATTTTAATGCTCCCCCTTAATATTTGAGGGTATATAAGTCAGTGTTGAGTATAATAATTTGAAATTTTTTTAATTTACTAAGAAATTCTTGAAAATTTTATACTCGAGCACTCCTTATTATTACCCTTAAGTCTACACTACATATATACAAATTCACAAGTTTTTATTATTTACAAGGTTTGACCTGAGATATGAGAATAGCATATGATAAATCATATGGTCCTTTCCAGCAGCCGTAGGTCTCCCCTGTACAGTCTCCTACCAACGAACATTTCCAGGCTCCTCATTATCCTTCTGTTCCTGATTTGTCTATCTATAGCCTGTATCATAGCTCCTGCTCTTTCCTTCTCTACTTCTCTCTAGATTGTCTGTGGCAGATACTTCATCCAGATTCTCTTCAAAGTATCATCAAGAGCAGATCGAACATCATTGAGTGTACCGTCACTAAACTTGTGGAGTTCCTCAATACGCATCAGTATGCTCTTCTTGTCTTTATTCTAATATATGAAGCCTCTGTGATTGGAGTATGTTGTATATGGTGTCTTTCATTTGAGATCTGATCTATACGTATCTGGCTTTGTGAGGTTAAGCTTCTTTTGGTAACTTTCGATCCCCAATTAAAGATCTTCCACACACCTTCTGATGACAGTGCTTCTTGTAAACATTCGCAATGAAACACCCAAAGTTAGGCGTTCCTTAAAATTAAGATTTATCAACTTTCCTTGTACAAGAAGAAGTAGCATGTCTTTGATGTCTTAAAGGCGAAGTCTGTTGTAATCGCCTTCTTTGAATATGTACAGCTCGTCGTCATCTCTACGAACAGTGATCCATTCCAAATGTTTGTAATTGTGCCATTCGACAATCGTAAGCTTCTTAATTCTAATGATTCTGTTTCTGGAGTAGAAATCACAAGCAGAGCTTCCTATTTGATGCGATCCCAGAAATGTTAAACGTTTTTCGTCCCAGTAAGAGATACCCCAAGTGCATGTTTTGTCGTAGACAATCGGCACTCGAATAATAATAAGTGACTCCACATGGTTTTTTGGGACTAAGCCTTTAATCTATTTGATGTGTCCATAATCTGCAGCCTTTGTCTTTGTCACTGAAGTTGCATAAGTTCGGTTTGAGACACCACCACTTAGATACGTAAGGTCGTTATTGATGAAGTGATCAAAAGGTATTACTTGACGGCCGCGTGAATTAGGTATCAATGGTAAGGGCTTGCGAAGATCATGTGGATATTGCTGTCCTTCAGGGTTGTTCCAGTCTAGTTGATCAGTAGTTGCTTTGCAGACTTCTTTAAGGAAATATTCAAGTTCCACCAGACTTTTGCATGAACCTTTCATTAACTCGTATGTTGGAGCAACTAATAATTCTGGTGTCAGGGTATCAACTTTGAGTCGATTCATCATGAATGCTGAGAAGTCTAGAAGAGTGTCCATCAGTTTATTAAATGAGTCATGAGGATCTTCATTCCAAGCTAAAGTGCTTATCCAAGGTTGAACTGGTCCATGTTTAGCAGCAAAGTCTTGTTCCAATCATGGTCAGAAGTTAGAGGTTTTGTTGGTTTCTGAAACCAATCAAGATGTTGAGTGGTCTCATCAACAGGTTGATCTTCAGTAAATCCTGTATCAAACTCCTGATGTGTGGGTTCTTCCAAGTCTTAGAAAGCGTGTATTGGCTCCTCAGCTAGAGCAGACTTGCCAGTAGACATATGATGAGATTTGGACCCTTTTTTAGACTTGCCAGATGATTTGGAAGTCTTCTCTTTTGGTGCACTAGTTGATTCAGGTTCTTTTCCAGCTCTTGTTCTCTTAGACCCCCGGTTTGATCTAGCGGAGGGTTCTTCGTCTTCATCCTCATCTTCTCAATGTATTTTAAACGTGACAGTATCTCCGTATGTTTCAAGGATGTCTTTGTCAGTTTCATAAGCGTCAACCAATGCTTTGTATAGAGTCTTCTACTGGATTGATCTGTCAATTGATTTGTTGTTCTCCATTTTATCAATGAAAATCTTCTTCAGCTCGAGTTCAGATAGGTTAGCTGCTACAACATGGGATGTCTTAGCTTGATTGGATGAACGAGTCAGAACTTCAGCTGCAAGTTGGTCATCTACTAGCTTTTTAATTTTTGGCAAAATCTTGGAGACTTGTTCCTTAACTTGCTCTTTGACTTGCTTTTTGATGATTTTCCTCATATTTTCATCAAGTGTATTGATGAAGTTTTCATTTTCAGCTTGAGCTTCATCTCTAAGTCTATTTGACTGAAGTTGCACACCTGTTTTTACGGTTTCATTCATCTTATTGGCAACGTACGTATCAACAATACCAGGAATTAATCAAACAGCTTCAGCAAATTGGTTTGTTTGCTTGAATTCTGATAAGTCGTCTTCCAAAGCTTTTACTCTATCTTTAAACTTGAATACGAAATCAAAGGTTGGAAGATTTTGTAGGGGGTACTTGGAACAATTGTTGGTGTAGGAACATGTGTTTGTTGCTGAGGTTAAATAAAAGGAATGGGTGGTGGAGGAAGTGTTGTTACAGATAAAGGAGGCATTTCAACATTCGAAGTGACAGGAACATCTACCAGAATAGTTGACTCAGTGTTCAAATTAAGAATGAAGTCGATACCTATATCTAGATTAGGGTTGAGCATGTTGGAGATGAAGCCTGATGATACAGAAGAACTCTGGATGTTAAAATTTAAGAGTGGCAGCTGTTATTATCACATGAGTATCTTCTATGACTTGAGTGCCTTGAACAGTAGTCTGTAGAGTATCTGTCATTTATATCTCTTCTTTCCAGATTAACTTCAACGTCCCTTATAGAGAAGGTGGGGGTTATTGGGGTCAAGTCATTCACTTCTTCCTCTTCATTTGTCTCCTTTTCATCCAGCTCTTCTCCCTCAACATTGTCTCCTTGAGTTACTTCATCATATGCTTCATCATTAGTGGATTCAAAATGAGAAGGTTTTTGAACCCTCAGATCTGAACTCTCTTCATCTTTATCTTCTTCATCTTGTCTTTCTTCTTCATTATGTGTGGAGAAATTTGGATGAACAAAGTCATCACCATCATTGTCTGAATCAGTCTATTCATTATCATCATCTTGACCATCATCATCCTCATTATCAGCATTATCATCATCGTCTTTACTCAAGCTTACTTCATCATCATCGTCCTAGTCACTAGACTTCCAAGAATTTGTTACTACAGATCCATATGTAGTACATCGAGAACCCATGGGTAAAACACCAGTTCCTTCATTTGCAACCCAAACCACTGGTGTGCAGAGCTTTGAATTGTGTCTTGCTTCGTTTTGGTGACAATCTTCATCTTTCAGCCTCAGAAATCAATTTCTGATATAGTCTCTAAACCTTGAGCATGTAGCTTCTTCGTTATCCTGATTTAGCTACCTTAGGTTTTAGCTTTGAGTCTTTTACCTGGAGAATTGTAGGGCTTTGATCGGTATCTTCTCCCTGGGTCGATCCCGTTTTTTTTTTTGTAACATACTTTGGTTTTGGAATCACCTTTCCAGTAGTAAAATCATGATAAGTCTTGTACGCATCTGACTCCTTCATTGCTTGATTGGTTAGAGTATCAGGAAGTATGGCACCGTACCTTTGAACAGTTTCATGCTTGGGGATGAATTCTCTCATTGTGGTAAGGATAGGGTCATCATTAGCCATGTGCCAGTCCACCTTTGTTTGTTCTTCTTGAATTGATTGATCTTTTGACATGAAGTGTTGATAATGACTTTTGGTGAATCTTAGATAGAACAAGTCTTGTTCTTCTTTAAACACACCTTGTTTTTTTGATTTAATAAACTAATTCCTTCCCATAGAAGTAGACCATAAGACATACCTTCTTCTGGTATACATCCCCCAAATGATTTGAGCCCGAGAGAGACGAAGTTGATCGAGTCCAGTTACTTTACCACTAAGACATTTGTTGATGATGGTTATGAATGTTCTCCAAGGTTGATATAGAGTATCAACCTTGACAATCGAGTGACTTGATATCTCTAGGGTAACCAAGTTCTCTTATGAAAGCAAGTATATCCTCTTCAAATGGAGGATCTTCAAACTTTTGGCCAGGAATATTTGGGCAAATCTGGAGCATATCTCTGAAAGTTTCCAGATTCAAAAGAGTAAAACTTTTTGTTCATCTTGAATTAGATGCAGTGCTTGTGATGGGAAACACGGCCCTAGAATTCATGCATAGTAGAATGCAGGTACACTTCCATAGATCAAGAAGGCTTGATACAAAGTGTGGAGAGAAAGACCAATCCATAGTGCAACGTGAAAAGTGCGTCCTTTGGGGCTTGAACGTGGCTCAACTGTAGTTACAAATTTCCAATTCCCTTAGACATTGTTCCATAGTGAACAGAGCATCGTCAGGCTTTGCAGAATGTTCTGTTAATTTGTGATACTTCACACAATGATTCTAACTAAGAAAGGGTCAGATAAGTTTAAAATA
Source organism: Tanacetum coccineum (assembly GCA_026074375.1). Lineage (NCBI taxonomy): Eukaryota > Viridiplantae > Streptophyta > Magnoliopsida > Asterales > Asteraceae > Tanacetum > Tanacetum coccineum. The sequence continues at coordinate 9,565 of BQNB010036174.1, forward strand.
ATCTAACCAAGTTTATATAAGATACTATAGAGACCTTTTCAAGCTATGGCACTTAAGGCAAGCAACACATTAAGAGAACTAATCATAGAAAGGGCAAACTTAATTTGGCTTAATGGGTTATGGCACTTATGTAACATACTTAGACTATCTAGGAATCTAGTTCATTCTAACTAGTAGGGATTTAGATTACCTAAGTCATGTTTTAGTTACACTAGTTAAGCCCATTTTTTAACTTGATTAGATTCCAAAGATAACCAATTTTAAATTTGCTACCTAAAACAAGTTTTAAGATACCTATTGACTAGAATCTAAGTGTTTCACCTTTTGTTTCCTTTAATTAGAATTATGAATCTTGAAAGTTAAGTGTAAACTGCTAATTTGGTCACTATTGATAAACTGCGAGTCCGATCACTATTGTTAAACTGCGAGTTCGATCACTATTGTTAAACTGCGAGTTCGGTCATTATTGAGAAACTGCAAATTAGGTCAATAACTGGAAACTGCGAGTCCGATCACTTATAGAAAAAAGCGCGAGTTGGTCTATATGCAGGAATTGTCAGTTCGTTAATAAAAGAAACTGCGATTCCGGTTATAACTACAAACCATGCCGGATTAAAGCTAAAACCTCGAGTCCGGTTAGGTCTAAAATTGGCGAATTCGACTTATGATTAACACTTGCGAATTTTGATTAATTCTATGGACCACCCCCTGCCAGTCTGGTCCAACTAAAACACCATTGTAAACTGATTCCGAGTACTCAATAATGTTACTGAGTCATGTTATAAACATCAAGATTCCAGCATAATAGCAACACAGAAAACATATAAACATTTTTTTTGCCTCTTAGAACTCAGTAAACCAACAAACAAAAACCCAAACGATCATTTAGCTAAATCAATTCAACAACCCAAGAAACAAAACATTCAAATATATGTAACCAAAACCCCTAAAATGGGTCGCAAACGCGGAATATTTTTCCCGGACGTTACTTCATAATACCATTGCTCAAATCATGAGAGAATAACCTCTAACTGTGTCGTTTGAAAAGAAATCTTGAATTATTTAGACTCTAATGCACATCACATAAGCCAAGCATCTAATTCACCTGAGAAAAACATGCTTAAAAAGTGTCAACATAAATTTGGTGAGTTCATAGGTTTGTTTAAGTATAAATGTTGAACCAAAGTTTTATAAAGTATGTATGACTGTTTCAATCCATTTATGTTCCCCAAAATGTATGTATGAATGTTGTATATCAAAGAGTTTTAAAGTATACATGACCATTTCAATGCCTAAATAGTCACAAAATATAAGTATGAATGTTATAAAACAAAGAGTTGTAAAGTATGCATGACCATTTCAATCCCCAAATAGTCAAAAAAAAGTATGTATAGTTGGACCCCCATTGTTCAAAGTATGTATTTCCACTTTATTCAAGGCAACGTAAATATTCCTGTGTGTATAAAACAATGATTACGATTACTCTAAGTTCATGAAACTGCTATGTAGACTCATATATATGCCACTTTATTCAAGGCACCGTAATTGTTCGTGTTCGTGTAAATGTTGTGCTCCGACATGCTATAACGTTCGTTTGCCCGGTGATAGCTAATCACCCGAACGGGGCTGTCACACCCGAATAGATCTATTTTGTAACATTCGCGCTTACCCTCCGAGTAATTAACAGTTCAATCCGCTTAAGCTAATACGTAATCATTTGGGTAAAAGTAAAGTAATGTCCTTGTTTTCATAAATAAAGTGAAACAAGCAATGTATTTCGTCCTAAAATAAGTAATTAAGTATGTAGGCCAGTTTGTAAAACGAATTGTAAATGCACATGTAATAAATTCAAACCAATCATGTAAATGAATTTGGTAACAAGCATGTTCTCATCCCAAAAGTTGTAAAGTATATTCAAAACAAGTAAAACGTGGGGCTATAAACTCACCTCGAGTGAATGGACGGTCAATGGATATCAAATGAGTGTATACGTCTCACGTATGACTGAAGGCAACCTAATTAATTATAGGCCGTATGAGTACTAAGTTACGAATTGAATATCCCAATCACCATGCTATAATTCCCTATATAGCTACATCACCAACTAATTGAATGTTGTGAAATAATATTCAAAATCGCCTTTGAAAATAATAACCATGTATTTGTACTTTTATAATCGTATAAATGGTTCAATCGCCTTTGTAAAATAATATTTAAAAAGTTTAAAACATGTATAAATATTATTTAAGTGATTCTAAAATGTTTCACAAATTTTTTTATTAAACACGAATCAACACTATTCATGTCAGGAAATAGTGTATAAGTATAAAATAGTGCATATCTTTCTCGTTTTAAGTCCGTTTTGTACGTTCTTTATGTCCACGCTTTTGTATTAAGAAGATGTATCAAAATATTATATTTTTATATTTTGAGTCCACTGGTGAACAATACTTTTTACTGTTCATATTATTTTATAAATTTATTTTTATAAATTTAGTTATCGTAAAACTCGTATCTTATTCGTTTTAACTCCGATTTTAGTGATTCTTTAGAGCACGTCCTTCGAAATTGAAAGTTTTATTTAACTAATGTATTTTCCAAAAGTTCTGTATGACTAGTTAATCTGTTTTTATAAAAGTATATATTTATCGTAAACTTGTAAATGGCGTATCTTCTTCGTTATAGCTCGGATTTTCAAGTTCTTTATATGCCTACGATCCTTGTAACATGTAGTATTTTATAAAAATATAAAATAAATGCATTATTTTTCGAATTCAAACAGAATGTTTATAATTTTTACATAAATGTGTTTAAAACTTGTTTTTATCAGTTTTTAGCTTAGTTAATTTTGCTCAAAATCCTTTATCTATCTTTTGTTTGAACCAAGTAATGTCCATGATAACAGTTCTTAAACACTCAATAGCATATTGAAAAAGTATTTCAAACTATGATCAAGTGTAAAAATCCATTTTACATGTTAATATGTTTCCTAGGTGGTGATTTACTACATAGACATTATATACACATAATATCACAAACGTAAAGAGTGTAGGGTTTTTAGATGACCTTAGAATGAAGTATGATGAAGAGAAACAAGATCCAAACCCTAACTTATATCAACAAAAACCCAAAGCTTCCAAATCAAGAAAACCCTAATTCCCACATGAAAACCCCGTAATCATAACCGATCTTGTAGAATATCTTAACACATATAATGGAAGGGATTACGTTAGGTTTTAGAAAGGGAAAGAGAATGTTGGATAAACACTTTAAGAGAAGAAAGTAAAAGGATAATTATTAGCTTAGTGAAAATATGAGAAATGAACAACCAACACCCTCTCCATGTGTGGAGAGGGTTTATATATGTCTTACCTTGGTCGGCCATGGGCCTTAGTGGGCTTATCCATGGGCTTTGACCCGGTTAGCTTTCTAACTTAACCTTACAACTTACTAAGAGCTACGACTATCTATATTAGAAGTGACCGACACTTTTTCATTAACAATCTCCCCCTAAGGGAGGTTACTCCAATTTACAAAAAATTAAAATTAGCATACTATGCATTCACTTGGGTCTTGAGCCGGTAGTCTTTAACTTTAATCATTAACTTGTGAATTGATGTAGTGATCATTGACTTTGGATTAAGATAGTTCTTTTGACTTGACTTGAATGTGATCTTTGAGCTACTTTAGATCATCAACCACGCATAATCTCTTTTCGACATCTTGTAAATTTTGCCATCTTGTGAACTCATGACTTTTGGACCGACATGCTCATACCTTCATTGATTTGATGCTTGAAAGCTTAATGATGCATCTTTCTTGAAGTTTCTTTAACTTTAACACTATTGTCAACTTCGAGAAAAATTACGGTTTATCAGAGTGACTGAAGACTACTCTTTGAAATTCTATTGACTTTAATGCTATCGTCAGGTATAAAGTAGCGAAAGTCTTGAAACATGTACTTGAGCTATGAATCAGGTATGAGCATGTGGCTATGAATCTTGTGAGTCAGCTAGAATCAGGTACCTTCACCTCCATCTTTAAGTATTTTGCATTAACACAGTTAGCAATAAAGCGGGGGGACGAATATGGCTTTGTCATTTGCCCGTGTTTGGTTAGAGTAACCTTCGAATCCGTGAGGATTGACCTGTGATCAGGTAGATTCAATTTAAGAAGAATCTCATTGACAGGATTTCCAGCTGAAGTGTAGAATCTTTCTAACACATCTGCATTAGATTCATCAAACTCAGCATGTTCTCATTACCAGAACGTCTTAAAGCAGACAGCACGATAAGAGTGAACCAGTGAGTTACTATCTTACCTATTGAAAAATCGATTTAAAATTAATCCACGAGTCACTTGCTAGGAGTGCTAAGTGGTTATTTGTGACCCATGCAATAGTGTTAATCATTTTCAAATTCATCATTAAACGTCAATTCACAACCTGAAAAAAAAACCAAAAGTTTGATTCTTATAGAATCACACCATCGTTTCTTTCTAGTTGTTACAAGTTTGATTCATATAGAATCACACAAGTCACCTACCATGAGCTTGTTTGATGTTGGCTCAAGCAGGACTTCCATCTTCACTGTGAATAATATCACTCGGATGTTCTGGCAAAATCACAAGGATAATGCTTAGGACTCTTAATATATAATATCCTTATTATTCACAATGTGTGACTTAGCAAGGTATAAATATATGACCGGTGTCCTAGATTAGATTTATGAATGATCTCTTTGGCTCAAGACATCATTAAATGCACTTGGTATTTAGATGTAACGAAGGCCTGGAGCAGACTAAAGAAAGCCATTTTCAATACCAAAATAACTTGGAGTAAGAAAGTTCGATAGAAAAGCGTGTATCTCCGTGAGAAAATGAAAACAAGGCTGTGAGAGACCGTTGATTAAGCTAGGGAGGGTTGCATAGCGTCCTTGATCTATGACTGTCTTCAATGTCAGACAACACTAGTTGTATCTGACAGTTTTATTGTATTGACCCACCATTTCGCCTAAGAGTATGGAGGCTTTTTTCTTTTCACCCTTTATCCTTACAATTCTTTTTCTTTTCTTCAACCCCTTCACAGCAGACCGAGATTTCAATAACATATACATTGTTGGGTTTATTCCCATAACAGCTCCATCTCAGTCCGACACTATTCCCTTATTCTCACTTTACTACTTTTTTTCATAACCTAAGGACTTCTACCTACACTAACTATGAGATCCCAAGTAGATCCCTCCGTTCTGCTGGATCATGGATTTGAATACCTAAGCCTAACCACCTTATAACTCTATAATTTAAGTACCCCATGTCGGTCTTTAGGTATTCCATCACAATCCTTCAAAACCCGTGAAACATTTCAATCAAAGTGTTTTTGATATAATATTAAAAAGATTTACCTTTGATAGTTTTTCATTATTACTAAAACTCCCCTTAACATAGGTGCATCTTAATCGTATAACAATGCTAAGTGTACCCCTTAACAAGTGCATCGTCATCATAGTACAAGCTAAGTGTAGAGTACAATGAGCTATTTAATATGACGACATTCCAGTACAATTTAGGTTCAGTTTAATCAGATTTTCTCCCCTTATCCAAACTGTTAATCCCTTGATATTTTAGATATCAATTGATTAAACGTTCGGGGACAAAATGTTACACAAAAACTATCAGGAACATTTTAATGCTCCCCCTCAATATTTGAGGGTATATAAGATAATGCTGAGTACAAGATTTTGAGAAATTTTAAATTTACTAAGAAATTCTTGAAAAATTTGTACTTGAGCACTCCTTACAATCACCATAAAGTCTACACTACATATATACATATTCACAAGTTTATGATATACGAAATGACCTTTGAGATACGAACACAATATGACAAAGTCATATAGTTTGTTGGAGCAACTGAGGTCAGTTCCGTAGAGTCTACCACCAACAAATTTCTTCAAACTCCTCATCATCCTTCTTTCCTTTAGTAGCTTGTTGATATCCTTGATCATGAAATGAGCTCTTTTCTTCCAATTTGCTACACTTCTCTTGGCAAGTACTCCAAGTCGATATTCTTAGTAATGTCTTCCAGCGAAGATAGAAGCCTTGTTAACGTGCCATCACTAAACTTATAAAGTTCGTCAGAGCGCATCAACCTGTTCTACTTGTTGTCGTCAACATAAATGAATCCTTGAGGGTCTTTGTATGGAGTGGTAAGGTGCCTTTTACCTGATGTCGGGTCTTTTAGTATCAGGCTTGGTGACGTTGATCTTCTTTTGATTACTTTCAACTCTAAGTTGAAGATCCTCGACTCGCTTCTGAATAATCAGGCTCCTGGTAAACATTCTCAATGCAATAGCGAAGTCAGCAACATCATCGCCTGAAAGATTTGTGAGTCGATTTTAAACCACAAGAATTAACATGTCCTCGATATCATTGATCCGAAGACTGGAAAAGAACCACCTTCCTTTGAATCTGTAAGGTCCATTATTAGCTCCTTCTTACTATAATATCTTCCAAGTACCCATACCCATTTTTATCCTCATAACTTTTGACCTGAGTGAACTGCCAGAATCCGTTTTGTAGAATATACATCTTGTCTTAATTGCAGGCCTCTGGCATATCCATAGAAGTTCTTACGTTGTTCTCTCCAATGTGAAATACCCCATAAAGCATGTTTATCATAAGCAACTTTAACTGGACTCCATATGTTTGGAACCATGTCTTCAATTCTTGGTAGATCATACTGAGCAGCCTTTGTCTTGGTGGTAGAAGTTGTGTAGGTCATAGTCAAAACTCCTCCTTGTAGATACTTGATATCATTGTTGATGAAGTAATCAACTGGTACTATATGGAAATTTCCCATGGGCATGACTAAAGGAAGGGATTTGGAAAAGATCAAACGGTAGTCACCGCGCTTTTAGGATTTTCCCAGTAAGCTTTTCTGAAAGACTAATAACATTCTTCAAAAGGCATATTCTAACTTAGCTAATTGGAGCGAGTGCCTTCGAGTAGTCTGAATGCTAGTCCTAACAGGATTTTCTTAAGTTAAATTCTCGATTCAGCCATTCAGATGTACCCAAAAAGTCTATTGGAGTGCACAATTAATTCAATCAAGTCCTTTCAACGATTTATCAGTAGAGAGTAGAAGCTGAGAGGTGTGTAGGTGTTTGGTGAACCAGTTCTGTCTCGGTGCAGGCCTCTTTCCTAGGTTCATCATGTCATGTAACCAGATTCCCTTCAATGATCTATGTGGCATGTCTGAAATCTACAACTCAATCTCTGGGTTTCCATCTTATAGAACAATACATTCCAGCAGATTATGTTAAGAACGTTTGGAGCTTTTATAAAGATCCAGAACTTGAATCTTATTTTTCAGACCAATGGTTGTTTCTGCATCTTTGCTTGTCTTTTTCCTCTTCAACCCTCGGTTTGATCCAGCGGAAGGATCTTCATCTTTGTCTTTGTCTTGTCGGCTACGCTTCATTATGTACACATCATAAGAAAAGAAGAAATCTTTGTTGAGATTTTAAGTTTTTTTTAAACTATCATAGCAATCTTGGTGTTCGGGAGCTGCCAGATATGATTCACTTTTCTCTATTTTGTCGATAAGAATCTTCTTTAACTCAACTTCGGGAAAGTGTAGAAGCAGCCTCATAAGTAGAAAGGAGGTTGAAATACACCTTTGGCTAGAGTAACTTCATCCCGAGATTCTTTAAACAACAGCTTCAGATCATAGGTGGATGCGAAGTAAGACCACTTCCTTAGGCATAATGCTGTAGCAGCTGATCTTTTAACTGCTCTTTGATTCTAGCGTGAGTGCTCCGAATGAAGTTCATGAATTCTTCTTTGGTTTCTCCCAACCTTGTGTCCAAATGTTCATCAACTAAAGTTATCACTTGAGTGTATAGAGGGTCATTTTTAAGTTCAGCAACTTCTTTTTCTAATGCTGTGATTCTATCGTTGAATTGAAAGACTGATGCAAAATCAGGAATTGTAGATAGAGGATTTGTAGTTTCAATTGTTAGCAGTGGAGTGGGTGTTGTCAGAAGTGGTGGAGGAGTAAGGGATGGTAATGATTTTGGAATGGCAGTGAATACATGTGATGATTCAAGGATAACCGAAACTGGTACAGAAAGAAGTGTCGGTGTTTGATTGCTCGGTACTATCATTGATGGACATGAAGATCCAATAGAGAGACAATTTCTGCATCAGCAATTAGGGATAATCTGAAAATATTTAGGAATTTAGATGCCCAGTCAGATGAACGAGAAGAAATAGTAACTGAAACTCATCTTCTTTGTAAACAGCTAGAAATTGTCACATGAGCATCGTCAATGACTTGTTCTTGTGTTATTCATTTCAGCATCGGCACCCTCATCTTGAACAACCTCTTTATCAGTCTAAGTGGGTTCATTCAATCTTGAATCCATATCATCATCAAACTAGTTGGTAGTATCATCCATTCCTTTTTTTTCATCACCTTCATTCACATCATCACTTTTTGATTGCAGATTATCCTCATCTTTATCATCAGTGTGGGAGGGTGTATGAACAAATTCGTCCTCTTCTTACATTATCTTTAACCTCTTTCTCTTCTTCTTGCATCTGAATCCGATTTATGCTCTTCACTTTCATTCATATTCTCTGAAGTCCTGATCCTTTTACACTATCGGATTGGGGTTTCATTCATCACACTATTCATCATTTCACCTAAGCTCACGCCTTCATTACTTTATTCTTGTTCATTGTTGTTGTCGTCATCATCATTTCCCCAAGACTCAGATCCACTCTCAGTTGAGTCATCCTTGGTCACATCGGGAACCCCTGGTTTATCACCAGTTCCTATCACACTTGTAACAGTAGGTGTGATCTTTTCAACTCTTGGTGGATTTTTGGAAACCGTACCAGAACTACTAGGATGTGTCATGTGAAAGTCCCTTAAAATCTTCTTTCTTACTTCTTTCATCTGAGCTTCTTCCATTCAAAGCTACTTCAGATAGCCAACAATTCCTTACCACGGGGTAACCATCCACATTTTCCATTCGTTAGTCTTTGTTTCACAGGAGGTCCTCTCTGAGGACGATACTTTGCAGTTTGGCATAGTTGTAGAATTCTTGGCAGGGTACTCTAACTCGTTTGGCCTTTCTAGGAACCAGTTTTCATCTATAGGGACTAGATCAAGGTCCTTTCTTAGATGTTATATGCTTTTCTTAATTTCTAGCCATCTTGAGAGGTACAACACATGTAGCATAGCTAGAAAGTCTTGTAAGCTTTAAACTTTCCTACAACATTGGACTGGTCAAACAATCAGAAGAACACCTCCATAGATCTGATTGCTTCTTTTGCTGAAAAAACAAATCTTAAGGAGTAATCAAAGTAGTCATCTTAGAGGTTGTGCATACCCAATTTTGTTTCTCAATGAAAGTGTTCATGTCTTAAATAAGGGAAAAGTGGTGATGAAACATATGATGAATCGAGGGTAGTACCTCTTTTCTTGCTTTTGTAGCTACGTAGTCAATTGGTAGAATGAAATCTTCCCATAGTAGTTCCACATAGCTACATTCTTCTGATAGTACACACCCCAAAGGGATTTGAGCTCAAGAGACGAAGCATGTCAAGACCACAAGTCTTTCGAGATAAACCTCTATTGTATAAGAGCAGCAAAAGTTCTCTATGGGTTGATGCCATTTTGATCGAGACGACAGGCAACATAGAGTGAATTGATCCTCCTAGTAAGAACCGAGTTCTCTAAGAAAACACAATGTTCTTCTTTATAAGACGATGGATCAATGTCTCTACCCTGTACTCTTGAGCAAATCTGAAAGATATCTCTGAAGACTTCCAAAGTAAGCTTGAATCTCTTCTTTTTGTCTAGTTTGAATCTGTAGAAGTTGTCATGCTTGTACACAGAATTCCAGAATTGGTGCATGTATACTTCAGGGACATCAGCAGTGATGAGAAATGCAGGATAACATGGAGTGAGTTCAATACGCATCCAAAACGACTGGAAATGTGGGTTCTACTTGGGTGTCGAATCCACGAGGGATTCTTCCATTGCATTTTCTGATATCAAGCCTATTCTCCTTGGGAACAAGCTCAAGATCAAGCTTGGTTTGTTGAGCAGTAACGGAAGACATGATTCTGCTAAGATTTGTCACATACAGTTTATATACAAGCAAATATATATAACACTAACAGACAATCTAAACCATGAAAAATGATTATTGATGCAGGACAGAGTTTACAACAGGACAAAGGCACACCATTACTAGGCACATAATTGATACACATTGTAACATCCGGGAATTTCGGAATTTTAAAGGACTATTTTAATCTTTGACTTTTCGAGTCTGACTTGACCTTTTTTTTACATTTGGTCTTTTATTGTCACATAAAACGATTACGGTAACTGTTAAAAATTCAGAACATATTTCAATAATACATCATATTTAATATTACAAAGACCTCGAGTACAAAGGGTTATTTTTAAACTTATTTGATTCGAAAGACGACAAAAGATAATATAGTTAATTCATAGTGGAATTTATCAAAAACAACCACTAAATCACGTTTTCCCACGATTCGAACTCTAAAGCATTTGATGTATAACGATATTTCGGACAACTTTTAGCTTATTTTGATCGAGACCTAAAACAGTCAGGAGGGTGACAGAAATGGGGCCTCGATGCAAGAAATTAGAAACACAAAAATAATTAAAATTATATTTAATATATCACTTTTTATTAAATAAAAATATTTTTAAAAAAAATCTACTGTAGCATTTTAATTACAAGCTGTTGTTAACGGCGAATGTTTCGTGTTAAAATCATTTTTATTTTTCGGACAAGGCGTAACCGGGTTACCAAAATACATAACAGATATTTTTATAAATGTTATAAAAATATTTATGAAATATTATCAAGTAAATACTCATTTTTATCGGAAAAATGATTTGAAAAACAATGACGCAAGTTTCGTGACTCGAATCCATCGGTTGAAGCGTCGCTCCAAACGAGTCCCGAACCATGATTTTTCAAATAATACCCAAAAATTTAACATTTGGTCCGTGTGGAAAATAATTAACTACAATTTACCCTAAACTTAACATACACTTGCCACTTTTTAATTATAACTATTATAAATATATAAATTATATAATACAATTTTATAGATATTGAAACACACACATATGAATACACCTTTCCTCCTCCCTCTCTCGTTTTCCGGCTGCCACCGTCGAAAAAGTTTTCCGGTGACCATCTCCGGCCACCACCCAACTGCCGCCATCTTCGGCCACTTTTTTCGGCCAAGTCCAAAATTGCTTCTCTCCGCTCGATCTACCCGATCCGCTGAACCACGCGCCCCACGCGCCATCCCCATCGTCTCCAGCCGCCACCACCATCGCGACATCAACACCACCCACTGCCATCATCTCCACCGCCACCCACACCCCATCACAAACATCCTCAGCACGCACCACCAAATACCATCGCAAACCTTCATAGAGCACCACGAACAGGGCGCGTGTGGATTTATTAAAAACCCACAAAGGGTGCGTGGGGTGGGCAGAGCACCCAAGAACGGGTGCTTTGGTTTTACGACATAGCAAACGGTGCGGTGGTTTTTGTTAAAAGCACCAAGGTGAGTTTGTTTTTGATTATCACAGCCGTTTAGGGAGCGTTGGTTTGGGCGGAAGTGCCAAAGCAACCAAAGAGGTGCGTTGGGGGAGTTGGACAAGTTCAGTTTGGTTCGGTCATTAACCACGAAAGGGGCGTTTGGTCTGTTTCATGCCAATAGGGTGCGTTGGTTTAATTTGCACCAGCAAGGGTGCGTTTGTTTATATGGTTAACACCACGAGGGTGCACTTGATTTTCATATTAAGCACCAAGGGTGCGTTGGTTGGCTGTGTAAACAGCCTAGGTGCGGTTGGTTTTGATATAAACGAAAGAGGGAGCATTAGGGCTGTGTAAAATTTAACAAAGGGTGCGTTTGGATTTGCTGTTAATAAATAAGAGTGCGTTTGGTTTGTGGTAAAACAGCCCCGAAGAGGGTGTTTGGTTTTGGTTTAAACACCACGTAGGGTGCGTTGGTTTAGCATGAAACACGACATAGGGTGCGTTTGTTATGTTTACATCAGAATAGGGTGCGTTTGGTTTTGTATAAAACAGATTAGGGTGCGTTTGGTGGATATAGAAACAATTAGGGTGCGTTTGGTTTAGTAGAAAAACACCACGGGGTGCGTTTGGCTGTGTAAATGCAATAAGGGTGCGTTTGGTATTAAAGACAAGCACCAAAGGTGCGTTTGGTTTGGCAGCCAAGCACTAAAGGTGCGTTTGGTTGGACAGTTTGACGTATAGGGTGCGTTTGGGATAACAGAAACACACAAGGAGTGTGTTTGGGTTTGAAATAAGCACCACGGGGTGCGTTTGGGTTTAGAGAAGACAACAAAGGATGCGTTTGGTTTAGCGAAACAACAAGGGTTCGTTTGGTTTATACACTTGACTAATAAATATAACACGAGACTTTATAAATTATAAATCGGAACTAAAATGGTGGTTAATGGTTAAATAAATATGGTATTTATTAATTTGTTTAGTTATAAATATATATAAATATATATTTAAAACACGTAGATATTTTGCAACGCGCGGTTTGTTGAAAAGTGGAAAAGAAAACATTAGGTTTTATAAATATGGGAAACGTTATATAACCGGGAAGGTCATGACGAAATTTATATAACTTTTTATATTTAGTAATGTTTTACTAAAGCCTCTATTATTTTAGAAACCGATAAAAGGGACTAAGTTATATTTTAAAGATATAATAATTTGTATTATACAATAACCGGATAAACGAACGAAAACTATACTTTTACAATGAGATAACTATTTTAGACACGACTCGTCGAGGAAACGAAATATAAATTTATAAAATATTATTTTATATTTTATAATTGTCAGCTAGAAGATAACATAACAATTGTTGTAAAAACTTTACAAACATCGTTTAAACATAAGCGATAACCTTAAAATGTACGTTTACGCCAATGCAAGAACTTCTTATTTAATTAAGTGGTGATTTCGGAAACGGGTTAAACTAGTTGGTTTAATCATTTACTCACACTTATTATCTAATACCTGCAAAGCATTATATACGTCACATTAATCTTTAGATTGTTTGTCTTTGTTATATAATTCACGGTATGAGTTATATAAGGGTTTATTTATCATATGTAATATATACAGAATATATTACATACTTTGCGTTCACTTTTCAATTTATTTATTTAACCAACCACCAAACTATTACAACTTGGAAATCTAAATCTTTATCAACATGTCGCGTTGATGTGACCATTCATCGGAAACCCAAATGCATTATCCTAGGCTAGTGGGACTTAGCCGTTAAGATTAGTTGCAACTTCTTGATCGAGCCGCTTCGTCTTCCGTTCGTGTGTGGGCAATTTTATATTGCTATTTATTTATGTCGAGCTTCAGTGACGATCATCATGAGCTAGGAAAAAGGTATCTACATTTATATGATGTCTGCATCTATTGCATTATCATACACTTGGGAAATCTTGCGGTCCTACCGTATACATATTATTTTCAGAAATACCCGGGTGTTCTTGGAGGGGACACATTACAAATCTTGGATTTGAACATATATTCATATATTTTGTGACTATTTAAGGATTTAAATGGTCATGCATACTTTATAAATCTTTGGGATAAGATTGGTACTTTTGGTGATATTAAATTGATCATGCATTCTTTATAAATCTTTGGGATAAGATTGGTACTTTTGGTGACATAAAATGTCTCGTGCAAAAAAATAAGGGGTGGGGGGGAGGATTTTATAAAATTCTTTAGGATTTTTACATGGTACTGTGATGACACAGTGGACAAATACATTCATTTGAAACTTACATTCATATTTAAACTAACCTATGAACTCACCAACTTTATGTTGACTCTTTTTAAGCATGTTTTTCTCAGGTGAATTAGATGCTTGGATTATTTGATGTGCACTGGAGTCTAAATTTGACAAGATCTCATTCATGGACTACTACTTATATACAAATGATCAAATCTCGTTGGGTTGTTTTCAAGCTTTTCATTGTGATGCAACTATGGGACAAATGTTATATCAATTTCAAGGAAATCAACAAGATTACTTTTCAAACGACACGTTTAGAGGTCGTTCTCGTGTATCTAGCGCTGTGTATTATGAAGTAACTCCCCCGGACACATTTCCGCTGCGACACGTTTTTTGGGGTGTTACACCAACTTTAAGCCTGACGGTACTAACTTTTTGGTTACCAAAATTAACCAAAACTAGCAACACTAACTAACTTAGTACCATATGAAGAGCCCTCAAAAAACAAACCAAACTGCATTACATAGCTTTGCACTCAATTCAAACACCATAATCATCTGTAGATATCGTCGAGCAGTACTAAGTAAGCCTGGCGGTATTAATTCTGGTACTAGCAGTACAAAGTTTCTGTAGCAATATGAACCAAGCTTAGTATCACATTTAACCTTGAATCCTTATGACAAAGAGTATAGTGAACCCCAAATAAGTATCATAGCCATCTAATATTCTTGGAATTCATCTACAAACTGTACAACAAATATCTCGCCTCCCCTTAATTGTGGTTACAAATTTAACATCCCAATGCTAACCACCAAAAAGTTAAATCTTGTGACATCAAATCCTTTGGTGAGAAGGTCTGCAACATTAGAGTCTGTGCGAATCTTGATAACTTCAATCAGTCTTTTCTCATAACAATCTCTGATAAAATGAAATTGAATTTCAATATGCTTGGTCCTAGAATGAGCAACAGGATTCTTGATAACACTTATAGTGCTCTCATTATCAATATGGATTCTGGTGTTCATGAAATTAAAACCATAATCCATCATCTGATTCTGTATCCATAGTATCTGCCCACTTACTGTTAGCAGCTGCATCATTTCTGCCTCAGTAGTAGAATTTGCCAGATAGTCTGGCTTCTTGCATTGCAAGATAACTAATTTCTACCAAGAAATTGACAGCCACCTGTTGTTGATTTTCTGTCAAGGCTGGCTCCTCTATAGTCACTGTCTGAGAAAGCTTCTAGTTTAAAAGGTGAATCCCTAGGATACCATAAACCTAATTTGGGTTGATGTTTTGAGGTACTTAAAATCCCTTTTTACTGCTTTAAGTGTGACAGGTTTGAGTGACTGGAAATCTAGCACAGGCACAAAAACAACATGATGTCTGGGCTTGATGCATCAAATCATCAGGAGAACCAATCATAGTCTGTAGACATGTACATCTCCATCTTAACTCTTCATCCTTGATAGTGGCTTATTAGACTCAATAGGAGTAGTAGCTGTTCTGATGGACCAAAAATTAAACTTATTAAGGATGTCAGCTACATACTTGTCCTGACTAATAAAGATTCTATCAGGTTGTTGCTTCACTTGACAGTCCCAAAAAAGAAGTGAGTTCACCCATGGAGCTCATTGCGAATCTTATGTTCATTACAGTCTTCAAACTTGTACACATAAGACTTCTTTGTAGAGCAAAAATAATCGTCACCACATTTACATTGGAATAACATTATGTCAATCTTATTTTATTGATAATCAATGTTTGGTCTTATGGTACCTCTTCCTGAAACCATTTTCCTACTAAAAAGTGTCTCATTCATGCTACTAGGGGCTTGATGAAGACCATAAGTGCTTTGATCACCTTATTAGACTTGTTTGGTGTGCAAGGATCAACAAATCTGGATGGTTGGATGGACATACACCTCTTTCAAATATGTAGCCATAAGATAAATACAACTTTTAATATCCATTTGGTAGGCAGTAATCACATGTCTGATGCAAAGGCTAAGAATAAACACTGATTGCTTCTCCTGGAAATCTGGTGCAAAAAACACTCATCTTAATTATTCTTCTCCTGTCTAACCTTGTGCTACATGCCTGGATTGTTTTTCAAAAATTATTCTCTATCCTTTTATTCTTGAAGACCCTCTTTGTGCATTGCCTTTTTCAGATGGCAATTCAAACAAGTATCCGACCTTCTGTAATTGAACTGACAGCAATTCCTCTTGATTGCTTCAACCAGCTTTCATTTGTAAGATTGTGAATATATTCTTTGGGTTTTATTGGGAGAGAAAGCATGCTAACAAACAGTTTTGATAATCTTTATGATTAGTTCTATTCTGTTTGGAGATATAGCTCACCAATGCTTGTTATGTTGAAGAAGCCTTTTAAATCTTTCCTCTTGTTTTACCTGCTGACTTAGGATCTCCTAGAATTTGATCTTTTGGATGATCCTTATGAATTCTGAGTGTGGGAATAGGACTGACATTAATGGTGTCAATTTTATGTTGAAATCAGCCATGCACCCACATTCTCATCATCATAGGCTCCATTGAATATGCCATCATTTAAAAATGCATCAGAATCATCTTCTAAATCAGGCATATTTAGATTAATAGGTAAATCAGCATTAGGGAGAGTAGATGCATCAATAGGTATTTTTCCTCTAAGATAGACAAATGATGATTCACCAGCATTTGCACCTGTGGGAGTACTAGCAGTACTAACATATGGCGTGGTAGCCTACTAACAGATGATACCTGTACTAAGTTTGTAAAACTGGTAGCTGAGGTTTGCCCTCTTTTTGAGATGCACAATATTCTTTTTATTCTTCAAAAGCTTGTCTTGTTGCATCATCCAGAGCTTTAGCAATCACTTCTTGAGCTAATCATCTTTCAAGTTCTCATGACAAGGACATTCTTCTCTTTTGTCATCTGATGTTGTCCTTCCTTGTCAGCAACATCTTCTGAATCCTGTACATCATTGTCTTTAGGAGAGCTTTCAGAAGGTTTTTCATGTGCAGCTGGAGCAACATCTTCTACTGGAATCCTTGTCCTATGAGGGTGTAGTGGAAGCAGTATGTATTCCTGAGTAGGTTCTTTATCTTTTCCTGATGAACCTGCAACATAAGAATCTTGTGTACCTGCATCCACATTAACCTGATTTTCTACACTAACAGGAATATAGTTCATTGAATTGGTTAGAAAATCAAGATCAAACATCCAATTAGGACCAGTTCCTGCCACATTTGGTTGATCTTCAAGAAAATCAATGTGCAGATTCTCTTCTACCCTTTTGGTCCTTTTGTTGTATACTCTAAAGGCTTTACTAGTGGTAGAGTATCCAGAAAATACCCTTCATCAGAATTTCCCTCAAATTTTGCCTAAGGAATCTAAGGTGTTTAAAGATGGTCAAGAGGCACCAAATGTCTCATATAAAACTATTACTAGGTGATTTACTAATTAATAGTTCTTAAGTGTCTTATTTTGTGGTTTGGTCAATAATTCCTATTCAGTACATAGCAGGCAGTATTGACTGCTTGCCCAAAATGGGATAGGTAAGTGAGTTGCTAAACTTAGTTATAGGCAGCCTCTAATTAGAGTATGGTTTTTCCTCTTCTGCAAACACCATTCTGTTGTGGAGTTCTAGGCCTTACTAAACTCCCTTTTTATTCCTTTCTTAGCACATAATTCATTCATAGCATGGTTCTTAAACTTTGTCCCATTATCACATCTAATGATTTTAACATTATGATTCAATTGGTTTTATAAGCCTATGATAAATTTACAAAGGTTTTTAGATGTTTCATCCTTGGTAGCTAAGAAAAATACCCAACTAAATCTGCTGAAATCATCAGTCACAAAACAGTACCTTTTCTTGTTATACTTTCTACAGAGAAAGGTCCAAATAAGTCCAATAGAAGTAATTCTAAGGCTTTCTAATGATTCTTCTAATTGGCATTACAGGAGGCTTATGTTGTTAACCTTCTTGCAGGCAACACAATGTGTGGTCATAATAAAAAACTTTTGATGGTTAAGCCTCTACTAGGTGACCTTTAAAAGTTTGTTTATATTTTTGAAATTCACATGACCAATTCTGTGCCATAATTTAGACTCGTTCTCCTGTTGCATTTGCATATAAACATGTTTTTACCTACAGATGGGAAAATGTTCTTTAAATCTAAGTGTTAAACATATCTTTGTAGTAGCTCTAAGTACTAGACTGACTTTCATCAGAAGCTTAAAGCTAGGAGACAAGTATTTGGATTCAGTCTCAGTATCAAAAGGACCTATTTTTTCTTGTCACACATTTGTGAGCAGTGGAAAAGGTTAAAATTAAGTTATTCTACAAAATTATACTCATAAACTTCTAAATTAGAAGTTCTGATTTTACCTTTACCCGTTATTTTTACCTCTTAGAGATTCTTCCAAAAGCATAAGCCTCCATTGTATCTTCTTAGTCTGAAAGATATGCTTGGTGCGTCATCTGGCTAGAGCAACCACTATTCCCACATACATGATCTGTAACTAGATATCTGGATTGCCCTGCATAAAAAGTAAAGAGAATTAGTATATAAGAAATATCTTTAGGGACCCAAGCCATTATAGACATGGAAATCCCTTTTGGGTCAACATACTCAAACTTCTTGAGCATGAATGATCCACTTTCTTTGGACTCATGATCCATGTAATTTCCCTTAGGCCTCCAAACCCACCTTGACTTTTTAAGGTCAGTATACATCTTACCCTTACCAGTATTAACTACTGCTCTTGTCCCAGCAGTAGTCATATTTTGAACCCCAAAAGTTTTAACATCTTGTTATAAGTCTTTGGGTCTAAAAGTTGGTTTTGTGTAGTAAGACCTCTTGACAGGTGAATATGAGCCTCTTGGTCTTACATTGTCCATTCTTGGGTAAATTGGTCTAATAGCACCACCAGTTTGTGCTATTTTTGGGGCAAATGGTCTAATCTAGTACTAATGGTCCCCCCCCCATAGCAGTACTATTTTGTGATACATCTCTTTTTCTTATTTTGCTTAACAGGAGTAATCAAACATGTTCTTGTTAGTACTCCTGATGGGACAAAATTCTTTCTTAAATGAGGGATATTTTGAAGATTTTGATGGATTAACCTTTTAGTTTATCCATATTGGTTTGTACACACTTGGACCAGTATTGGCACCAATTTTTTCAAGCTTTAGTTCTTGACTCTGTTTTTCATGAAAATTACAATCTTTTGATCAATGAGTCAGTACTTTTACAGACAAAGCAGGCTTTTATTTTCTTAAATCCAATTCCTTGTTTCTGAGAAGTTTGGCCAATTTTATCAACTCTGGTTTTAACTATTTGAGTCTCATTAGTCTTAACAGGACTAACTATTTACACTTCAGACACATCATCCTCGTCATCTGAGTTCCAATCCTCAATGATAACTTTATCTCTATTAACTAATTCATAGACTGTCTTAGGTTTTTGAGTATTTGCTTCATTTGTTTTTTCTACAAGTCTAATTGTTGTAGTATTAAGTTACAGTTATTTTGACTCAACTATTTTCTTCCTAATGGCATATTCATCTAAACCTGCAAATGATATGTCAGCTCTTAGGGTTAGGAAGTTCCTTGTTATAGGAGGGGGAACATCATGAAACCCATCTGCTTTAGAGAACCTATCATTTATTGGTGTGTTTTCTTCATCACTTGATCTAACATAAAAAACACTCAAACTAAGCTCACTATTAGTTTCAGAATTGTTACTCATTTGATCAATTGTGTGCCATATCCTAAACCAAGTTTTTATCTTAGACTATTTGGACTTGTTGAGTGATTCATCAAGATTCTTGGACGATTCTTCCCATTTTTCTATCTTTAATTTTAACTCATCTATTTCCTTAACAATTTTCTCTAATTCCAGGTTAAGGTTGTTAATTTTTATTTCTCTACATTTAAGCTCATAATTTTGAAACTCATATTTTTCACCCCAAGCCAGTTCATTCTTGTCATGTACAAGTATCCTAGATTCTAGTGACTCTAAGGCTAACTCATAACCCTGAATTTCTAGTCTTGCTCTGCTATGTTTTTCTCTTTCACTATCAGAATTATTTTGAAGAGTTTTAAAAGATTCAATACATTGTTTAGAACATTTTTGTACCTCATTGTCAGAAGAACTTGATGAGCTTGAAGAAGAGATTGCCATTAAAGCATAGTTGACTGGTTCTACTTCAAAATCATTACTCCAGTCATAGCCTCCTAGACCATCTTGAGCCACCAGTGCCTGTGATGAAGATTCATTTGTTGGTGCATTGCTCCTGCCATTGTCACCATAAGATCTTCTCCCTTGATTCCTTCTATATCTGCATTCCCTAGCAAAGTGCCCTTTTCTGTGATAGTTGTAGCACTTAATTTTTTACTTATCAAGAGAAACAGGTCATTTTTCTTTGAAATCCAAGTTCCTTCCTGTCTTCTAAATGAATTTCTTCACTCTGACCGTCAACATAGCCACCTGCCATCTAAGATCCAATTCTTCCAAGTCATCTTCATCAATCTGTTGAAAATCCTCATTTTCAAGTTGAGGACTGGTTGTTGATTGTACAAAGAAAGAGCAAGCACATCATGAGCACGGGGATAGTTGAATCTGATATTCTCCAGCAGTACTAACCTAAAATCTCTATGGTAGTACTAACTTCTTTAGTACTGATAGTGTTCTCAGACGGAAAGAAATTGCCAAGTTCTAAGAAGTAGAGTGGTACTTGAAGACTTTTTTCATGCTATTTCATAGACCCTAAGGTTGTTGTAGAGGTCATCAATATCAATCTCATCAATGTCTGGCTTATTTATCATGATTAGTGCATTTGATTCATGAAGGAGGATGACTTCTTAGGAAACTTCTGATGTTATCTTCTTTGGATATTGGTGCACCTTGAACCTCTAATTGTCTTATTAGTTTTTGGAACTATCATAAGCCTTGCCAGACTTTCATTTGACTGCAGTAGTAAAGTTTTCAAAACTGATGGTTTAGAAAACATTTTTCTGATCTTCTTGGGATTCTTCATTAACCTTCAAACCTTGATTGATTGATTCCCGAGTGATTTAGGCATCTGCAATAATTGTGAATTTGAGGAAGTATTCATCAGGTATTGCTAAAGCAAGATGCTCTAACTCTTTTCTGATTCCTTTTAGCAGCTGTTGTTTTGGCAGTTTAGGAGCAGGAGATCAAGATGTTCTCCATTTGTGCTGGCTCTTCTTTAGATCTCCCCTGACTATTAATCCATTTGGTTATGGTATGTGGACAGTTATGTTGTCGCATTCTAATGTCAAAAATATCATATTCTTCCCTTCTTGTGTAGGGATTTTCATTGTTGTGATAGTGGGTGGAGGAGTGTCTTAAGTTCTTCTTATTCAGAGTTTCCACACAGGCTCTGATACCACTTGTTGGATCGTTTATTGAATAGATCTTAACCTTTAGCTTGTAAAGGGTTTGTTCCTTTAGATAATTCTAAAGCAATAATAATGAAACAATGATTGGAATCACTATGATTTATAAGAAACTAATCATTATGTAAGAAGAACAGTATTATGTTTCACAAAAAGAACTTTCATATTATAAACTACCCCTGAATCTACCTAGGTTACAGATTACAAAACTATGATTGTTAATCGATCTTTATCGATCTGTGGAGAACTATATCTACTAACTATGCCTAGGGTTCCTTTTATAGACTAAGGAAACCCTAATGGGCTTTACAAAACGCGTACAAAGATCATGCATATCCTTTCCTAATATATCTCATGCATATCTCATAAACAGTACTAACTATTTTATACTAACGGTACTAACTATCTGATCAGTACTAACATTTTGTACTGTCAGTACAAATTACAACTAGCGGTACTAACTAATATAACTAACGGTACTAAGTCAGGAATGCATAATTCCTAACACAGTCTATCCTCATCACTTCAAGGTGTTTTAACTCCTGCGAGCAGTGAATCATTGGATGTTTTAGACACATTCTCAAACCTAGTTTGAGCAATTGTGTCCCCCATGGTGTCGTGGCGCCTAGGACCACCACCTGAAGTAGTTTCTTGAGAACCAGCTTCATTAGGTTCTGCCTTGGATCGGGTCTTAATGATGTTACCACTATCTGCTATGCTTATAAGCTAGAAGCGATATATAGTTAGTGGAGACCTCACCAAACTGTCATCCATCTCCTCATTGACAGCCTCATCTGCAACATTATCACTAGGAACACTAGACAGAGGTACCCGAGTGTATTTCTCTTTGGCCTTCTTGATCTTTGTTTCATTTGAGGTTGAGATGTTGATGGTTGAATAATGGTGGGTGTGTGATGGGGATCAGTTGAATTTTTTAAACCTTCACCTATTTCAGCTTGAGCTTGTACCACCATTGTTTGAAATAAGGGCATGTCCCTTCTAGAAAAACCTTTTTCCTCCTTCTCATATTCCTAAATATCTTCTTAGTGTGAGAGGGTGCAATGTAAATTCTCTTGTGAGTAGACATCCCTTCAAGTTGTTGATTCACAAACACTTGTACAAACTTTGGATACATCAAAAAAATTTCCAGACACATTATCCAAGTTCTTTACCATACTTTCAAATATGTACTTTGAAAAGTTGAACTTCTGGTTTGTAGCCAAACAGATGATTGCAGATGCCATAGTGCTACTAAACTCATTCCATGCAGTAGTCTTTGCACTTAGACATTGTAAAATCATGTGAATGAGGAATTTCCATTGTTGGGAAAAGAATGCCTTATAGAAAGTAAGCTTCTGAGAAAGTTTTTCATACCCCATCATTGTAAGTTGTTCAAAAATAGTAGCATTGGGTAGACAATCAACACCATCAACATATTCTAATTGTAGATTTTCTTACAATCAACTCAATAATTGATGTTCTTCTTTCCATCCAACTGGGCTTGAACAGTATTACCCATTGACAGTTTTTGCTTGGAACAGTAGCTAAAAATTGTTCAATACATGAGTATAGATGGTTGTGTTTATCGGGTTAAAGCATACTTTATGGTGTGTGCATTAAGAAAATCCACAATATGCTCAAACCCTTCACATTCAGCGGGTTTAGCCAAAAACGCGACCATGTTATGAGTATCAACAAACTTTAGGGTTGTTATTGTGTTGGGTTTTTATGATGAATGATGAAATTGAGTTAGGGTTTGTGATTAGAGAGTATATGATTGAATGAAATCGATTAAATGAATGAATGAAACCCTTAATCGAAGTTATTTATGAAAAAATACCACCCCCTCAACAGCATTAACGTTCACCTAGCAGTTGTAAAGTTTATGCTAGAAGCATTATCTTTCAAACAGCCGTAGTAAGTTTAGGCCTAAACAGCATTAATTTCCAACAGTAGTAGTAGTTTATGCCTCAACAGCATAACTTTCAACAGCAGTTAGTAAGTTTATGCCTAACAGTATTAACTTTCAATTCCATTCCAAACACTCTGTATATTCAACTCTTCTGTTTTTTAACTCACCACTTCTCTCAATTCTTTTACTCACCAAATCACTTTGTCTGTTTTTAATTCACACAGCTCTCTTTCTGTTTTTATTCTCACTAATTCTCTCAATTCTTTTTTACCAAATCACACTCTGTCTATTTTTACTAATAATCAATCTAACACCTTTCTTTGCTTTTTCTGCAAAATGTTAGTCCAAAAACCAAGAAAATACAAACCATAGCAATTTTCTCAACTATCACAGTGTTAATTATACCTGACATTATTAAGTATAACTAACAGTATTAATACAACATATTAAGTAGAACTAGCAGCACTATTATAATACAGCGGAAACTGTTTAATGACATGATTTATGTACTGATTTATACAAAACTCTACAAAAAATGATGAGATAAAGCACTTTAAGATTTAGCATTTTCAATAATTGGCAATCAAATAATGAAATCTACTTACAATCAAATGTTTTGTAAGCAGATCTGACACATTCTTGTTAGTTATGGTTTTTAACCATCGTGTAATAATTTCTTATCATTTGCAATCTCTAATAAATAGTGTTTAAATTATATGCTTTGTTTTTTATGAAAAACAAAATTTTTTAATTATGCATTTAGTACTGTTATTGTCAATAAGATCTTGGTATGCATAAAATTATACCTATAATCAAGTAGTTGATTCTGAATCTAAAGCACTTGTCCACAGCAACTTGAAGCAGCCACATATTCAGCTTCTGTTGTGGAGTTTACAACCACAGTCTGTTTTTTGCACTGCCGTGATATTAATCTACATCAAAAGAATTGACAACCTCCTGTTGTAGACTTCCTATACAAGCTTGCTCCAGCATAATCACTATCAGTGTATGCTACCAAATTAAAAGGAGAATCTTTTGGATACCAAAGGCCTAATTTTGTGTTAGATTTTTATGTAACTTAAAAATCCAATCACAGATGAAGATGGAAACTTTGGATTGACTTGGGTATTCTAGCACAGGCTCATACTGCAAACATAATGTCAAGGTCTGAAGATGTAAGTAACATCAAATGAAACAATTATGTAGACCTATACATATGAACATCCACTTCTTACAAATTCATCCTTGAGCAATGTTTTGAGTTTTCATTGGTGTGCTTGCAGTCTTCGACTTCTGCGAACCAAATTTTCTTTAAATTTTCAGCAACTGCTTATCTTGTCTAATAATTTACCTCTTCTTTGCTTTACTTGTAATCCAAGATGAATGTAAGTTCTCCATAGAACTCATATGAAATTTCTCAGCATCAACTTTTCAAAGCATGCATATTCCTTCTTTGTTGTAAACCAAGATGATTATCATCTACATATACTTGAACTAACAGAATATCACCGTTGTCCCTTTTGATAAACAAAGTTTTGTCTATCTTTCCTCTCAGAAACCCATTATCTAACAAATAAGTTGACAAGGTTTCATACCAAGCTCTGGGAACTTGATGCAGTCTATAAAGTGCCTTTTCTACTTTGTATTACTGTTGGGAAGTATGGATTTCAAATCGGTGGTTTACAAACATAGACTTCCTTTCAATTCTTCCATTAAAGAAAAAGCTTCTGACTTCCATCTGTATACCACAAAGCTTTAATGAGGCATACGCTAAGAATAGCCTAATTATTTATTTTAGGCAACAGGGGCAAAGACTCATCATAGTCATTCCTTTCTTCTTTGTGTGTACCCTTGAGCAACTGTCTGCTTTATTTGTTAATCACAATTCTCCTTTCATCTTTTTATTCCCTGAAGAACATTTAGTACCTCTAGCTGTTTTTATTGGGTAAAACTTCACTAATGTCTATATTATTGTATCTTGATTTGTAAAAGCTTTTCTGCATAAGCCTTTATCCTACTTGGATCTCCAATGCTGAATTACTTTTTGGGTTCTTCTTGTGATAAAAGAAGCAAACATGCATTTTGAAAGTCTTTTTTGGTTTGTTCTTTGCTGAAAATGAACTAACAAACCATGTTCTTTTAATTCTTTTGTCATTCTTCTTGTTTGAGGTGCTGAATTCAAGTCTCAAATAATTTGTTCAAATGGATGATCTTTGTGTATTCTTGTAGTTGGAATAGGACTGACTTGGATTGTTGTATCCAAATTATTCATGTCACTCTCTACACCATTATCTTGATCATCACTTGGCAGGTCAAATATGCTATAATCTTCCAAAGCAGGCATATTTGGATCATCTAGAAGTTCAATGATTGTTTTTCCACCAACAGCATTAACTTCATTTATGCTAGCAGCACTAACATTGTTAGTACTATTAACATTATCATCCTTCTCTTGATCAATACTTTCACTATCTTTTCTTGGATCTTCATCAACCTTCTTCTCATCATCACTTGAAGGTTTGGATCCATCATCTTAAGAACTCTTTGAACTTTAAGAGAATGGTAGATCAACATTCTACAATGGTAGCAGAATGTAATCTTTGCCAGGTACTGTCTCTATTCTAGCTTTACCTGCATCATCACATGCTTTTATACCTGCATTACCATTAGACTGATTTCTTACAACAACTGGCTTATAATTCATTGACTTTGTTAGTGTATCAATATCAAAAGGCCAATTTGGTCCACTTCCTGCAATATTAGGTGTATTCTCATTAACAGACTTGAAGGAGGGTTCTCTTAACTATATAGTTTACTGTTGAAATACTTAAAAGCTTTATATTAATGAGTACCCAACAAAGAATCCTTCATCAACCTTACCATCAAACTTGCCTAAGTGATCTATGGTATTAAGAATTGTAACAGGACACCCAAATGGTCTCATAAAGCCTAAAGCTGGTTTTCTACTAAGAAAAAGTTCATAAGGGGTCTTGTTATGAGGCTTAGTTACTAATACCATATTTTGCACATAGCAAGCAGTATTAACTGCTTTAGCCCAAAAAGTAGTAGGTAGCTTAGAATCAGCTAGCATTATCCTGGTAGCCTCAATTAGTGTTTTATTTTCCTCTTTAATACTCGCCATTTGGTTAAGGAGTTCTAGTACACATAAATTCTCATCTTAATACCTTTTCTCTCAAAAACTAATTCAATCTCCGTTCTTGAACTCAGTTCTATTGTCACACCTAATTACTTATTTTTTGATCTATTAGATTTTTACTACTGTTATATAGGGACTAAAATGCCACTAGGTCTTCATCCTAGTAGCTAAAAGAAAACCCAACTAAACTACTGTATCATCTGTGACAACTAGGCAATACATCTTTTTCATTAAGTTTTTTACAAATATTAGACCAAACAAATCCATGTGCAACATATGTAAAGGTTGGTTGATTGAACTTACTGTTTTGGACTTATAAGAAGCTCTATGTTGCTTTCCCTTTAACAAGACACAATAGGTTCTGATTATTTTAAAAGTTTTGAGCTAAACTCTTATAAGATTTCCTTACCAGTTTGTTCTTGTTTTGATCATTTATGTGTCCAAGCCTTCTATGCCAAAGTTTAGATTCATCAGATGTGACTTTTGTAAAGGACCTCCTTTAGGAATAATATTCTTTAAATCAATACTATACATATTGTTCTTTCTAGGAACTTTAAGTAAAACATGATTTTCATCAGTTAACTTAAAAGTTTGGAGATAAATCATTTCATTCAGTTTCATTAAAGAGGAACATTATTCTTTTGTCGCACATTTATGAGACCTAAATGGTAATCTTTAACTCTCTTCAAACTACACATTCTTAAAATTAAACATTACCAGTTTTGATGTACCTCTACCTGTGATTTTCCTCTCCTTTGGTTACCTCCAAGGCAACATATCCTCCATCAATTTTCTTCCAATCGTCGTAAGATGGGACATGTCCATGTCATGTAGCCTTGAGCATCCATTCAATCACTCCTTTTTCTGCAAAATCTTGTTGTGGAGTGCCCTGCAATAAGGTAAGAATATCAATCTCTTTTGGGACCAAGCCATCACTGACTTGATCGGCTTGTGCATTAATATAATTAAATCTTTAAAATTATTTATATGCACGTTGTGTTTGAAACTAGTCGAAACTTTAGTTTTGGTTTCTAAACCCAACAAGCTGAGGCCTTAACAGCATTGACATGATTTCCCTTAACAACATTAACTACGGCTTTTGGCCTAGCAGTATTAACATTGTTACCCCTAACAGTATTAACCTTTTGATTACTGTTTTTAGTTGTTGTTTTGTTGTTAATGGGCCTTCTAACAGTTGAATGTGCTTTATTAAAAACATTTGTCATTGGTCTTGCACTATTCACTGTTGTTCTGGGTTGAGCAGTATTAACTGGTTTAGCAGTAGTAAGTGATACTAGGCCTGACCTCATTAATACTGCTTTTGGAACCATGTTCCTTTTAGGACTAGGGTGAGTCATTCTAGAAAAATTCTGGTGATTCACCCTTTGAGTATAGTTCCACACTGGTTTTACCATCTTTTTATTATTAAACTGTCTCTGATGGTTATCACAATCATACTGCAGGTGATCAAAACTTCCACACACATAGCAAGCTTTGTTAATCATCTCAAAATTACTCCCTAATCTTTGAGACATCATGTAATTCCAGTTTCTTTGGTTTCCTCTAGGACTATGTGTGTTCAGCCTATTTTGATCACCTTGTTTATCAGTTATTTTCATAGAGATCTTTTTATTTCTCTTAGATTAACAAACTCCATTTTAGCAAACTAGGTTTAACAGTTTTCTTCTCTATCTTAGGCTTTGACTCAGCTCCATAATCACTATCTAATATTCAATCTTCAATAAGTGGATCACCATTATTCTTTCTAATTGCTTTAGGTTTGTCTGCACTAACCTTAACTTCACTAGTCTCAACTGCAGGCTTTCTTACTGTAGACTAATAATATAGGCTATTTCATAACTCTTCTAGACAGGAATGAAAATAGGTTTTGGAGGTATAAGGTTTCCTTGTATAGGGAGTGAGAACTATTATTTCCCAAACCTATTTTTCATTATAGCTATTGACAGTTATTTAGGTTTTTTTTTTTTTTTTTTTTTGCGTAAGCTTTTAGAGAATTCCAAATTTTTCTATGTTAGCTGAATTTCAATCTTTTTGTTTTTGAGCCAGTTCCAATTCCTTATAAGCTCATAATGGTACTTCTCTTAAATGATCTCCACATTTTAAGACCTTGAATACTCCCTTCCTCATAAAAGACTTAATTTTCTTATAACCTAGAAGTCTTTTTTACTTCTACAGACTCTAAACTTGATTAATAAGCAATAGCATTTTAACTTAGTTGTCCTTAGATCTTTTACAGTTATTAAGTTGTTCTTTAGGAATTTTAAACATTTTCCAAACAAGATGATGAAAACAGTTTGAATCAGTAGATACCTCAGATGTTAGAAACATTGTTGAAGTGTAAGACATGAGTGCAAAGTTAGTTGGACATTCTTCTGCCTTGATCACTCCAATCTTAACCAGAACCATCACAAGACACCAAGCCATTAGAAAGTAGTTTTTTATGTCTTACTTAGCACAACCCTTCTTACTGTTCTCACTATTCCTATTTTCTTGGTTCCTTGGAGCCCTGCACTCCCTTGCAAAGTGTCCCTTTTTATGGCAGTTGTAACACACCACTTTGGACTTATCAAACCCAATGGTCTCAGTAACATTCATAGAAAACTTCCTTCCAGTGTTCTTCAAGAATCTCCTTGCCCTCATTGTTAGCATAGCCATATGCCACCTTAAATCCATCTCTTCTAAATCATCATGATTAATTTGTTGCAAGTCCTCATTATCAAGTTATAGACTGTTTGGTTGACTTGCAAATAAAACACAAATAACAGCATCACTCAAGTTGTCAATTGTTGTTGAGTTAACAGCAGTAGCTTGAGTGCTAGCAGTTGTAGCACCATGAGCAGTATTAACTGTTCCATTTATACTGATGGTGCTGTTTGAGGACACAAAGGCTAAGTTTTGTGTGTTTGTGTTTGAGCTTGATGTTCCTTTGACCTTTGGTTCATAGATCTTCAGGTTGTTGTAAAGATCATCCAGGCTTAATGTATCTTCTCAGCTTGTTTCTACTCAATGGTATGTGTGTTCTATTCTGTGACAGGTTTAAGAAACTTCTGATTCACATATTCTTGTGAGATACTTTCACCATGAATCTCCAACTGACTGATAAGCTTTTGAAGCCTATCAAAGGTTTGATCTAACCACCTTGAGGCTAGTGCCGTTAAAATTTTATACTGCTGCTTTAGAGATTCCTCTAAGACTTTTTAGTAGCAGCATTCCTTCCAAATCTCTTTTTAACAGCCTACAACAATGACTTGGCATCTTTGATAGAGTTAAACTTTAATTGATGTTCATTAGAGATGCCCATCAATAAAGTTCTTCTTGCCTTTAACTCTAACCTCTTTGTGCCTTTTCTTTAGCAGTTGTAGGAGCAATTGTAGTCTCAACACCTTCAACACCTTTTGTTATGGAGGTGCTTTACCATTATCTAGATTCTATAGAGATATAATCAATCTCTGGATGATATGATCCATCCTCTATCTCCTAAAGCTATACCTCATTGGTTTGAGCATAGGCACTTTTGATGCAGCCACCATATGTGCTGAGTCTTGATCCATCTCTTTGTAACAAACAGACCTTGTGTGTAAGAGCAGTTTCTTCTTATTCAAAGCTTCTCAACAAGATACTCTGATATCACTTGAATAGATCTTGAATTCCTTAGCTTGTGTAAGGTTTAGTTATGCAAGATAAATCCTACACAACTATGATAGAAACTTTGTAAAATATATTAAAGATTATGCGGAATCTAATCTTTGATCAATAAGAAGAATATGCAATAGAATAGTAATTCTAATGAACATAGAGATTAACAAACAAAGCTTTAATATATTAATACGAATACTCTAACTAGTATTAGGGTTACAAAACCTTAAAGCTATAACGATATCAAAACAAAAGATTTCTAGATATCAAACTCTATGCCCTAGGACCTCCTTTTATACACCAAGGAGTCCTAGTCGATTTACAATATATTCCTAAGACTTAGAATATTCTTTATGATGTATTCTATAAATAACTAATACTCATTACGTAAGTATTCTTGATCTCCAATCAATCTTTATCTTTTCTTTTGTCTTATCCTTCTTCTTAATAGTAGAACTCCTTTTAGCAGTCTAATCTATTTGAGCAGTTGTAAATTTTGTACCAACAGCATTAATCTGAAAAAAAAAGTAGTAGTTAATTTATACCAACAACATTAACTGTGTAAAAGCAGGCATTAACTTACTTAGAATATTTCTTCAATCTTCACCAGAGACTAACTTTACTCTAGCAGTTACTTACATATACTAGCATACTAACATATACTAGCAGTCTAAGTTACACTAGCTGTACTATCTACTAGCATATTTTTCATTTCTTTGTGTTAGCTGGTAGTACACAAACTTAGCAGCGATAACTTCATAAAGGATTTTAATCCCACAAAATTTATATCACATAGCACATAAAAGCAGATAAGTAATTTAAGTCTATTTCAGGCCCCGACCAGACAAGGAAGGAGTCTTCCTCAACCTTAGCAGTAAGCAACAAAGTTGTAGCTTACTGAGTCGTAGATATACCAAAAAAAATTCCAGAATTTTTTGACTTAATATGAATAAATTACGATTTTTTTATTGACCGGGTGTCATACAAACTGCAACTAAAAAAACTACTTATTATGTGTCTATAATCACGGTTCTAAAATGCGCGCCATGACGTCGCTAAGGCGTGACCTCCACGCTACGCAATAGACCAAGGCTTATGCTTAAGGTTTGACATGCGATGAGGAGTGAAACAACGTGATAAGTCGCGATAAATTATGATGCGTGAAGGCTTTTTTAATTCAATTTTGATAAAAATCGTTTTCTTATTATAAAAATGAAAAAGATTAAATGCAAAGATAGTTTATTCCTTATGTATGACACTTTTTGTAAACTAAATATATTTAAAATATGATATAAATATATAAATCTATAAATATTTTCATATTTTGTGCCGCTTTAAGTCACGCCTTGAAAAACGCCATGACTCGCCATGGCTTCTAAGGCGTGAGGCTTGGCCATGCCGTCACGTCACGCCTCACGCTATTTATAACCTTGCCTATAATACTTTAATCATCGATTTGCATGTAAAACAATTAACAATTAATGCAAGAAAACCTATATCATATATCAAATCATATTATCCATGATAAACATGTATGTGTTCATCAAGGATAATCAATTAAACAAGTAATTATAAGTTAAAACGACCAATTATCACAATAATATATCAATTTTATCACGTAAAATTCCATACAACCTACGATTTCGACTCATTAATTTTAACAACCTTAAAGATCGAATCTTTATTAGAAAACTCACCCAAAGGGCTAAAATTAAAAATCAAGAAACCGTTTTATATGCCGAATCTTACGTTTTTTATGTAATTACAAATAATATACGATAGCTCGTGATGCCACTATTGGAATTTATAATCTATTAAAACTTTAATAAACACGAGTACGCAACGGAAGACAAAGAACACATATAGTATAAGTATTTACATGATCATGATATCGTTGTACCTTTTTGCAATTAAATCGAACGAAACAAGATTCTTGAAAACAGGCGCGTGTGTTAAACTAACGAAAACGTGAAACCACCAAGATTTAAATTATGAATCCTCTATAAGATACACACATAATACGTTATTAGCAAACAATTATGTATGCTAGTACTAGTAGTGATAAAGCAAACGAACACTTCTATTCTTGAATAAGCAACAAACAAAAACCCTTCGTGGGTTATGGAAGTCGATCGACAAGAGGGCTAGCCGAAACCTTTTGGGTTCTTGGGTCGATCAGCTCAATACATCTAAGGAAGTAGGGGAGGATTTTTGGGTTATTGATATTCTAGCAATTAGTAAATAAGATTCCCCTAAACTCTTTTTTTAGGCTTATTATCCATGTTATTCCTATGGATTGCTCCAACCGATCCGTTTAGGCACAAGGGGGTATTCTTGAACTTTCCATTTTCTCGTTTTTGCATTTAAGTCTTTATAGTTAACATTTAATGACCGTTTGCAAATTCCGTTAAATAACTAATTACATAACGCTCGTTTTAGCTTTATCACTAATTAATATATTACAAATAATATATTAACGCATATATAATTGTTTTACATATTAACGCTTGCGTCCTATAATTTCTCAGACATATATTATTTGATATATCTACACATCCCAACAAATAGATCCTTGTTATCTCTCCTTAAGATTAGAGAATTAACCTATCTGAGATAAATGCTTGATTAAAAGAAACAAGATTTTTCACCAGAAATTTATAATATCAGAACATGCTACATACTACACATCTCACATCTGCATTCCCACCCCAGTTGTATTATATTCTTGGTTCGCATGAACAATTTCAGCAATATCATTAGCGATATTCTTTGCATCCTTGAAATACCAAACAATCCAAACTCACAAATCCAACAGAATAAAGACTTGTCGTCTTTCCAATGATTTGGGATATTATGTTTTGGCATTCCTTTGTCGTTAAAGAACCCTCCATCGTCCTAATTCCAACAAAAAATGTTACGATTATCTAGAACAAAAGGTTACGTCAACATAATTGTAGAACTTTAGCTACCTTGACCCATTTCAGCGCAGTGCTTCTGATTTGATTTTTTGGATTGAATTTGATTTTTGAATCGCTAGCAACAATGGCATCAACTCATCAAGTTGTCTTTCTTGACCATCATCAAAGTTGATTACGTCACCTTCTATATCTTTACTAGTCGTCATGACCTTATGACAAAACAAACATATTCCAAACATTGTTAAACATATGAACTGCCATTTGATATTAAGACATGGTAATGGGATCTACCTGAGTGTCTCCCGTTTGGATCCATGAAGCTGTTCCAACATCAATGGCCGATGATCTTTCATTTGAGATCAAATAGTCTTTGGTTTGGCCTTTTTGTTTCGTATTTACAAAGCTCTCCATGCAACAACTCACTAAATAATAAAAACATTATGTATCACTGAGGTTAGTCGTACTCAAAGCTTTTTATTACTTTTAATGTTTTATTTTTCCACATCTTCAAATTCAAAGAAAGAGCATAAAAGCATTTCGAATTACTGATATTTGGTTAAAAGCCTCACCACGCGAACAAAAGAGATAAAGCTTAGAGGGCTACGAGCAATAATGGATGTTTGGGCACCCTAATGACACAAGTCGTATGAAATATCCGTGCTAGAATGATACGAACCTATCAGGCTCGTATTGTTTCATAAGTCCACTCACTCAAAAAACTAAATTGTAAGAGGATGGGACACCTAGATTTTATAAACCACCAACCAATCATATATTTGACCGATGTAGGATCGTAACACAAAAATTCAGGCACCTACAACAAGCACATGTTTGTCTCCAAACTTTTTCCATTTATGTATTCACTAGACATGGGTGGCTGGGTGCATGGCAGAACCTTTGAGGTTATTTAAACCATACACACTTGGAATAAACCCTTCACTATTTTCACCTGTCGCCACCACAAGAAACTCCCCAAT
Source organism: Tanacetum coccineum (assembly GCA_026074375.1). Lineage (NCBI taxonomy): Eukaryota > Viridiplantae > Streptophyta > Magnoliopsida > Asterales > Asteraceae > Tanacetum > Tanacetum coccineum. The sequence goes on from BQNB010036174.1 coordinate 43,491, forward strand.
ATACTCTTCCACTAATCCTGAAACCATATTATTGGCATAAACTACCCATTTTTGTGCAATTTTTTCATACGACACACTATGATCGAACACTACGTTGTGTTAACTGGGTCTACCATTAAAACAATATGCATAGAATTATGCAAGTATCTCAACAAATATATTTTTTGGTACAACTGTGGTGCAGACTGCGAACAAAGAAATGGCATGTAAGGAGTTCACAGGTCTTGTGCATTTTAAACGTCATAAGTGTTTTTTTTGCCATAATGTTGAAACAAACAATTTTCTCTCTCAAGAATGACATTTGGAATAGATAGAAGATTGAGACATGCCGATATGATGTTGCAATCCCGGCAGGTTGTGCTCCTACCATCACAATAATCATCTCTTGCATCATTTTCTCTCAAGGTATTCAAGATGGTTTTCTGATCTACTATATGAAATACATTAAGTCATGCATACAAACTATATATAGGAATAACAATTGAGGATGTACAGACTATTTACTTCATATGGGTACCAGTTATAGTACAATCTTTCATTTATATATTTTCTTAAGCTATTAAATCGTTATCGGGTAACTTTTCAAATACAATCCAAAATTTCACCCATAGAGTCCCTTGCAGAAAACCAACCTTGAGAAATGACAGTTATAAAACTTAACATGACAAAAAGCGACGTGTTTATGTTATGCCAATGTATCTTGCATAAAATATCGAACCATGTTCATGCAGAAGTAATTTCAGTTGTTATCAGCTAATCCAATCCAAAACGTATAAATAATTTCGCATCTAACAGATTATAAATCAATATACTGGTTAGATAAATACTCAAAATGTCATCCAGAGTATATATCTTTCGTTAAGGGTAAAAATTAGTTAGCTTGACCTTCAAAACCATGAAATTAGTTTGTCTTCTAATTCATGAGTGACTTTAATAAAACAATGTCATTAATATGATTGGTCATTTTGTACTTGAAACTTTACAATACTGTGGCAAACCACTATATAGGTTACTGTTTTACCCCTATGTTTTTTAACCAACCTGTTAACCGTGAAGGGTAAATTGGTCATTACATGTAGGCAAAATACACACAATATTTGAAATTCAAAAGTTAAATGATTTTTTACAAAAAAATATAGTTGCCTACACACAATAGAAAAAAGTGGTAAGTTAGCTACACTTTTTTTATAATTTGCCCTTTAATATATTAGCGGGCTCTTGCTTATATTCTGCATTTCTCCATCATGAGTGTTGCTAGATTTATTGCTTTAATGTTCATTGTTTGCTTCACAAGCCGTCAAACAATGGCCTGGCCTTTTAGTAATCTATGATAAAAATTTCTTCCGATTGACAAAAGTAATAAGAATGGCATGCCAAAAAATAACTTACAGCCTTACAGATATTCAAATACATATATCCCGTAAACTATGAATGGTACATACTACATATATATACATTTTACACCCTCTGTTTATAGATAAGAGCTTCGTTCCGATGAATAATTTAGGCGATATCTTTAGCGATATTCTTGGCATCATTTGAAATACCAAATAATCCAACACTTGTAAATCGAACACAATAAAGACATTTCCCCTTCTAAATGATTTGGCTTTTAAAGCATTCAGCATTCCACTTCGCTGAAGAGCCTTCCTTATCCTAATTATTTAATTCCAAAACGTTAGGATCACCCAAACAAAAGGTTAAGTCAACGTACATTTGACAACTTCGGTTACGTTATGGCCTTTTAGCACAGTGCTTCTAAAACCCGTAGGAAAGATAATTGCATTAAATTGTTTCTCTTGACCATCATTAAACCTGATCTGGACACCTTTTATAATTTATATCTTTGATAGGCTTCATGACCTTAAGACACAAAAAAGTTTGATAGATAAGGTTGATAATAGTTTGGAAAGCTTATATTATATTAGAACTAGATACGGAGTTTTACCTTATGTACTGTTTGAATCCTTGAATTGTTCCAACATCAATGACCGGTGATCTCCTAGTTTCTCGTTTGAGATAAAATGGTCCTTTGGTTGGCCTTTGTACTCCATATTTACAAAGATCTCCATATAATAACCTACTTAATGTTAAAACACTTTTGTCCACTGAAGTACATGAGACGTATCTTAATAAATACACCCCAAGTTGCACCAACTCTTTGGAAAGTACATGTACCTGTCACAACAATAGCGATAGATTATTCATATGAAGATGTGTCCATGTGTTCATACCTCAAACTTAGTGGCAGGGGAAGAGTTTAGAGTTTAAAAATTTTTAGTTGGATGACAATTGCTCAAGTGAAAAATAAAAAAACTTACAGGGCTACGAACAACAATGGATGTTTGGGCGCCCCAATTGCATAAATCGTATGCAATTTCCATGCCTGAATTTCCGGCACCAACAACATCACATTTTTGTCGCTAAATTTCATGCCATTTTCATTTTCAATAGAGTGTATGACCGGACAATTTGAAAGCTATCTTAAGCTATGAACACTAGGAATGTCAACCTTCGTGATATTTTTGTTGGAATTTGGTAGTAGGTTCCGTAAGTTTTACAGTTAGAAAATACAGTGATAGCTATTGGCGTGGTACAAACGTTAATATCACGGTGTATGGTTACTTCTCAATTTATATTATAAATAGTTATTTAATTAAGTAATTGTTTAATTAATTATATAAAACATTCTAAATATAGAACCAAGGACTAAACTGAACAAAACTCAAACCTTATGGGAACCCCTTGTTTGGCCGAAACCCATAGAGGAAAAGGAAGGGGTGTTTGTTAGGTTGGAGGAGGAGAAAAAGGAAGGAAAAAAGATTTGTTTTAATTATAGGAATTATACTAATCTTGTCCTACAAGAATTAGGGTATTGGGTTGCCTATATAAACACACCTCATATCCCTTATTCTTCAATTATTATTTCCTAATCACCTAGAATTTTGGTTGCATTCTCCCTCTCCAAAAATCCCCTCAACCAAAATCCTAAGGGATTTCAGTTCTTCCCCATTAACCAAAATCAACCAAACACCCCTTTTAGGGTTTTGGTTTTCCTTTTTTGCATGATCTCCTTGCTTGATGATTTAAGGTACGCGTGGTGGTTGTTTGGTGATTCCTCAAAGGTGACGAATTAGGGTTTAAACCTTTATTAAGGGTTGTTTGTTCGGTTCGAATTCAAGAAGAAACGCAAGGTGTGCGTTTGGTTTTGAATAACACGTGGGTGTTTGATCGCGAGGGTAAGACTAGCAATTCTTACATACTTGGGTTGAGTGTTTGTGTTAGATAACCTAGGAGGCGTTTGTTTTAGCGCTTTTGTATTCAAGATTAATCGCAAAATGTATGCTTTTCCTTTTTTATATGTGTTAACTATTGCCATAACTAGTTCATTTCGTTGGCATCTTGGCTTAATTGGTTAGCTTAGATTAATATATCCTCAACGGTGGCATCACGACATCACTCGTTTAGCATCGACGGTTACACGCTTAAAATCGAATTTTACGCCTTTTACACGCATAGATTTGATTTTTTTCATTATCTATTATGCTGTGTATTTTTCTTTATTATTGTAAAAGATGGTAAAGTTTGAAATCTGTACCATAAATAATAAGAAAAATTGCATAGTATCTTGAAGTAAATGATTAAATGTTATAGAGAATTAAAATGGAATATGATTAATTTGTTAATTTAGCTTAGTGTTTCTTCTCTTTATTTGTGCTATTTTAGGAATTACTAAAATCTTCCTAATTATTTTTAAGATCATTTTAAATATTACTATTTTTGGAAAACTAATTTTTTTTGGAAATAGATCTTTTAAATTGTTAGTTTGATTTGTTTCCTAAATTTTCGGTTATATGACTACTCAATCACATTGATTGTGATGAATGGGCGATCTGGCATGATGAAAGTAGTGAGGATCTTATGGTTCTCCAATTGGTGGAAGACTCGAGAGGACTCGGATTAATTAATTGTTATCGTTTTATTTTATTGTTATATTGTTATTAGATTCCTACAAGCTTATTTGTTTACTTAGTTTACATGCTTACATGCCTAAACAAATGGAATACGGACTAATAAATATTGTAAGATGACATTAAACCGGTCTTTAATTCTACACGCCTAAAACATATTCATTGTGACCTACTATGTGTTTTGTGGAAAATATGTTTTTATAACATTAAAAGACCTAAAACTATGAAAATGTTTTCTCATGATTAATAAAACCTGGACGCTATGATAATAATGGGAAGTCTTGGCTCACCCACTAGAACAAACTATAAGAGAAGTTTAAAGCGGAGTGGTCAACATTCCTAAAGAACTCAGGTTTTTTATACGCTTCGCGCTGACCTGGTTTTCCGCTTCTTTGCGAGTTCGATTGGAGTTACCGTGAACCATGGCATGTCACTACAGTGTCATTATTAAAGGTTTTAAAATATTCAGTGCTACAAGTTGTTTGCATGTTTTTTGTACTACGCCATTTTATCACCTTTGTGTATACCACCTGTATGTTTAAATTTTTAAGTCTATGCAGCCAACCAAGGTACACGTGGCATTTGACTTGGCCTTCTTTGGTCAGTCCTTAGGGTCATCTCAAAACCATGGCGAATTTGCTTACTGGTCAGACTATGGCGATTTTTGTACTTTCTAGCTTGGTCGTACTTTAATTGAGTTTGCTTGGACTAGACCTTGGACCCGAGGCATAAGATGAGAACTAAACATGCTCTTGACATTATTACTTGTCTAATATTTCCTTTGTCGGTTCAATAACGTTATGAGTTGCATTTTTATGGCTAATTATCTGCTCGAGTTTACATTTGCCCTTCTTGTTTTTCTCACTGGTCAGAACCTGTTATTAAGTGGGGAGGTCAAGTTGGATTTTGTCTTAATTAGTAATTAATTGGGTAATTAATTCTATTAAGAACTTAAATATCGAAAATACTAAAATTGAACTTTCTATGTTCTGATTAATTGTGTTGCTGCAACATAATTCGTAAACAAAAGTTTGTTTTTTCTTAGAAAAGACAAACATAGTCTATTTTCCTGGTAAGAAGAGTAAGACTTACTCCTATCTTTTCTCCTTAGTTGACAAAACAAAGATATGGTTATAATCGAATTTTTCCTCAATTATATTTAAACTCACTTACGATCATTCATTACCCTTTTTCGGTCATGAAATAATTGAAAGATAATATTTTGGAGTACTAGAAAAACATTTTTTTATAGCTACAAAAATAAATGTACATCTTAGCACTTGTCACGATGATAAGTTTAAACGCAGGAGTAATGAAATTAATAGATATTTGTAGAGGTTTTTTCTTGGACTCACACTATTCGTTAAAGTGCTAAATACCCTTGTGGCAATGTAGACGATAAAGGAGTAAATGCATGCTTATATTCAAGTTAAATGAAAGCATAAATGGCTAGTCCCTCATCTACATAAATAGAACTTCATATACTCTCTTCAATACCTAAGTACATTGCTACTTGCAGGCATTCTAAGAGAAGAGGAAAGTTAATAAATTGTTATTTGCTTTCTACTGGTAATGTAACACTTACAATGTTGACAAATCCAGTAAGAGCATTGCGTTTTTAATACTGAAATGACATTAATGTAATGTTGTTAATTTCAGTGGGAGCTACGAGATTTATTTCCTTGTTAGTCACCCATATTATTTCGAACCTGCTTTGAAATAATACATTACTTTCCGAATATAAACACGACAATTTCATTAAATGAAAAATTGATTTTTATTTTATTAGATAACACGTTGCCTTTCTGATGTTACTTTCTTTTTTATGAAACGTTATTATAGAATAAATAAACCACAATTCCTTATTAATTGTTATCGGTTTCTAAATCTACTTGTTTATATCTAGGGACATTTAATTATTGTTTACACATTCAAGATATGTTTGTGTTGTTTGTCTTCATAATATGATGTTGTACATTACACAAGTGGGAGAAATCTCAAAGTGTGTGCAAGAAACAACATATTATTGGTTTCTCTTGACCGCCAGGTAAGAAAGCTAATAAATCTACTAGGACTTAAACATACAAGATGTTTGTTGCCCTATTACATTCAAATGTCATGTTATAATGTAAAGCTGCTTTAACATTTTGACTACATGTTTTAGTCAATCTAATTGTGGTTAAATAATAATAATCATAATTTTGAAGTATGAAATTAACTTGAAATTACTATTAAAATAAAGAGATCTGTGTTCAGTTCATAACTACTTTAGTTACTATAATTATGTTTTCTAGTTAAGACATAATTAGGAAGTCCTTGAATTAATCAATGACTTATAAATAAAGTATGTAGTAAAATTGTTGTGACTTTTTGTTAACACATAAACATGAGGTCCTTGAATTATTCAAAGACATATAATGTATACTTGACATGTTTTGTTTTCTTGTAAACACATGAACATATAATTCTTAAACAGTTTTGTATTCTTGTGAACACGTGAACATAAGGTTCTTGTACTATTCAAGAAATATACACTATAGCATGCACTTGGTTCGAAAATACTGAATATGCAATTTGGCTCGACCCAATTGACAAGTATTTGATCTAAAAAGAATTAAGTTATCTATGGAATTCTGATGAAGTCTCACAATTCCAATGCTTATTGAATACCACGTTGATTTGGTATGTCTAATAGATTGAAACAAACTATATTCATATTGTTTGATTCATGATAGCTTTAATTTCTCTACCTTCAAAATCTATCAAGGTTAAAAAATTATGTGTGTCATGGATACACTCAATATAATTCAAACCTAGAAGGTATTCAAGATAACCCACAACTAAAACCTCTAAACCCTTAGTAGATTTTGA
>BQNB010036175.1:0-42500 GCA_026074375.1 Tanacetum coccineum
CTGTGCCTGCACTTCACAAGAAACCACGAAGAACAAAGTCTTATACGTCGTATCCAGAAGAGTTCCATATGTCGTATTCAAGATATAGTATGTGAAGATTCTGGAAGATATCGAACGTGGTCCCTACTCCAAGAAACCTCCAATACGCTGTATTGACCTCAACCAATACGGCGTATAGACCAAATTCCAGACAATATAAATAAAAAATCTAAAAATGATTTTTCAGTGTGCTTGATCATATTTTTGATACCTTAACCACAAAAGTCAATTTTCAGAATACAAGAAGAGCAGAAGAGGTCAAGCAAAGCTATTAATTATATAGGAAACATCGTGTAATCTCCTATACTCTACTAATCGTTTGATTTTTGGTATCATTCGTTTAACTCGGTTAGTTTACCTTGGTTGAATTATTACTCTTGTATTGCTCATAATGATTAAGGGCTAATACCCTTGGGTATTAGCCATGGTTATGAAGATTTAAATATTTGGTTTGTTTATATCGATTGCTTAATTTATCGTTGAATCATTGTTTATGTTTATCAATTTATACTTGTTTACGTGTTTTTATATGCGACCTATCATTCAACTTGATACCGACCAAGTTAGCTAGATGCCGGGATGGCTCTCCATATAGTGATTTATATATCTAGAATAATAGAATCACAACTAATGCCCTATCTTTACCTTTGGTTTATGTGAACAAGTTGGACTAGCAGGTGACCTGGAATCAACAAATAACGTACTGATTCCTTTGGTAAAGGCTTAGACAGTAGACTACTAGAATATAAATTGCCTTTAAGCAGTAAGTGGGTAAAGTCTCCATGAGCTAGGGTTTAATAAGATCACCATTATTAATCTCCTAAGATAGATTATCATCAACGAGTAGGATGCTTTATGCGGATGCATTTAATTATGACAGAATTCTATGTGTCTAGGTTTTAGGAACAAGTACCACCTAAATGTTGGAATGATATGCCGCCTCGAGATAAGCACTCATTGCACTAAATAAAAAACCAGCATTTTAATTGGATTAATCATGGTTAATACAGTTTTCTTATATTTGGCTAAACCGCTCTTCTATCTTTTGTTAATCTGCTTGCGTATGTTATTGTGTCTTAAATTGATCTAAGTTACCACAAAACCCGTGCCATTCTCTCAGACTGAAAACCCCTTTATCCGTTAAAATTAGGACTAACATAGGTTTAGCATAGGTTTAAAATAGATTAGAACTAACATACTTTAAATTAACCTAGTTTAGTTAACCAAAATATTGATAGAACTATAGTTTAACGTTCTCGCTCTTAGTGATCGACACCCTACTTACCAACGAAACTACATCTGATCAGGTACACTGCCCGTTAAAGTGTTGTTTTAGGTAAAGTTGGCAAAATATAAATAGTAAAACTTGATACTTAAAATTTCCTTTACACAACGACACATCAAGGATCCACTTTATCCAACACTCTATTGTATTTTAATTATTTTGCATCTCCTGTTCATCATCGACTCTGGGTGCTCAAAGCACATGACGGGAAATCTCAAGCTTCTTGTTGATTTTGTGAAGAAATTTCTGGGTACGGTGCGGTTTGGCAATGATTAGTCTACACCGTGATAACGCTTTTATTATACATGTTTTCAGCGGCGTTATTTGTATATATTTCATCAATTCTCATGAACTTTAGATACTTAATCACATGAAATATGTGCAGGTTCACTTGAAGACAGTCCAAGCTCAAAAAGCATTCAAATACATGTGTTTATACTTATTAGATGCAAAGTTAGATGAAAAGAAATAATAAAGTCTAAAATCACAAGGAAGTGTGCCACACTTACTTCCTTGTGCGCCATACTTTTCAACGAAATAAATGAAATCAGTTAATTCCACAAGTGCGCCGGTTTTCCCAGAATGTGCGTCGCACTTCTCTTCAGCATTAATGATAATCTAACAGACATAGGCTAAGTACGCCGCATAATATATTTTGTGCGCCGCACTTTTGGCCTTGCTCAGCCTATAAATAGAGAGGATTTCCAAGCTATTTCATATCATCTCATACATCTCTCTCATACAAATCTCTCTTAATCTCTGCGATTCAATCAAGAAATTCCGGTGAAGACGAAGATAGTTTTATAATTCTTAGTATAATAACGGTTTTAGTAAGATTCGATACTTGTAAACGAGTTGTGTTTATACTCCATAGCCTATCCGGGTCTCGTATGTTTCTTATCTATCTATTTCACTTTGTGATTATGAACTCCGTAGCCATGAGAGGCTAAATCTCTCATGACTACTCGGTGATGTTAAAATAATAAATAAGTATATGGTATTATTATGATCTTGTTAATCTTAAGCTTGTGTTGAAATCCTGTTGTGCCTTATCTTGTTAACTTTGTTCATCAACTTTGATTGTATACACATAACAGTATAGGTCAAAAGACCCGTTGTGTGCTATATAGTTTTAAGGATTTGTCTACGGTCTTTATCGTTTGGTTGGAGAAATCCGCTTATGTTAATTGATAAACAAAATAGATTTGATATAATAGTAATTTGATTATTTGCATGACACATCTGATTAAGTTAACTAATATAAGTCTTAAGTTAAAACAAGTTAATTTGTGAAAACGTCTTCTGACAAAAAAACCTTTTTATGAGTTAAGTCATGAAATCGAAAATCATAATCATTACCATTTCTTAGGCATTATATGAAACTATCTGAGTAGTCACCCTTCTTTATTATTTAAATCATTATCAATCATATCTCATCTAAAAAAGTCATTAAGATTTGTCTTAAAACTCGCGATTATACGAACATAATCAAATCTCTGTGGACGATCTGGTCTTACCTGAATTATTATACTACATATGTTGGTTATACTTTACCCGTGTATTTCCATTTAATAATCGGTAATTCTAGTATTATAAATTTAAAGCTTTTGAAACACATCACACCGATACTTAGATATGGAGATCTGGTTCAAGGAAATGTCACTATCAAAGGGGTTTATTACGTCGAAGGGCTTAATCACAATTTATTCTTCATCGGTCAATTTTGTGATGCGGATTTGGAAGTTGCTTTTTGGAAATCTACATGTTATGTTCGTGATTTAAAAGGCAATGATCTTCTTACAAGCTCTCGTAGAACAGATCTTTACTCAATCACTCTTCAAGAAACAAATTTTCCCAATCCGATTTGCTTAATGGCTAAAGCCTCATCATCACAAGCATGGTTATGGCATCGTCGTCTCTCACATTTAAACTTCGACACCATCAACCTACTATCAAAGAATGATATTGTGAATGGCCTTTCAAAGCTAAAATTCATCAAAGAACATCTATGTTCTTCTTATGAGTTGGGGAAAGCCAAACGAAAGTCCTCAAGATCAAAAGGACGGTTACAACTTCTTCACATGGACTTGTGCGGCCCGATGAGGATAGAAAGCATTAACAGAAAGAAATATGTTCATGTAACTGTTGATGATTACTCCAGATATACTTGGACTTACTTCTTGAGATCCAAAGACGAAACACCAGATGTTCTCATTGATTTCCTTAGACTGGTCCAACGAGGACTTCATGCTCAAGTAATAACAGTGCGAACTGACATAGGCACGGAATTCTTAAACAAGACTCTTCATAATATTTTTCATAAGAAGGAACCGAACACCAAACGTCCACTGCTCGAACACCTGAACAGAACAGCGTTTTCGAAAGATGGAACCGTACTCTTGTTGAGGCTGCTCAAACAATGTTATGCGTCGCTAAATTCCTCTGTTCTTCTGGGCTGAAGTATTTGAAACAACATGTTTTACTCAAAACCGTTCACTCGTAATTCCTCGACATGAGAAAACACCATACCACCTAATCAATGGAAGAAAATCTTTTGTTAAATTCTTTCACATTTTTGGTTCATTATGTTACATCGTCAGAGATGGTAAGAATCTTGACAAGATGAAAGAAAAGGTGATGCATGTATTTTTGTGGGGTATTCGACTTAGTCAAGAGGTTACAAAGTATATAACAAGGGAGCAAGATTGACAGTTGAGACCATTCATGTTAACTTTGACAAATTGCCTCTAATGACGTCAGATCATGTTAGCTTTGACTCCGATCTACAATGTTAACTACGGACCTTGAACAAGACAATTTAAGTCCCAATCCCCTAAGTCAAGAAAATGTTCCACCAGTAGATGAGACAATCACAATGTTACTTAATGAGTTGGATATGCTTTTGAGTCTGACGTTCGATGAATATTTCAATGGAGCTACTTTAGTTGTGTTGAAGTCTTCCACTGTTCCTACTGCTGATGCATCCGATAAACGTCAACAACCAAACACAACTCCATCTACTTTAACAACCGTTGCTGCAGATACAACTCAATTAGATATTCAAACAACACCTGAACCTACAAATCAAGCACCATTTGCCACTACTACTGAGGACATCGATCAAGCAGAAAATGTAATGGTTGACGAAGACGAATTTGTCAACATTTTCAGTACACCAGCACACGAAGTGGGGGAGTCATCCTCTTGCCATTTTGATTCGTCAAACATGCATACATTCTACTGAATACATCCTTCTAAATACCATTGGACAACAGATGTCCCTTTAGAACAAGTTATTGGAAATCCTTCAGAACCAGTTAAAACAAGATGATAGCTAGAAACCGATGGTGAGATGTATATGTTTGCACTCACCCTGAGTCACACAGAACCAAAGAACATCAAAGAGGCCATAGCATATAAGCGATACAAGAAGAACTCCATCAGTTTGAACGACTAGAAGTCTGGAAATTAGTCGACAGGCCATTATGTAAAAATGTCATCAACATGAAATGGATCTTGAAGAACAAATGTGATAAAGAGAATACTTTAATCTGCAACAAAGCACGTCTTGTTGCTAAGGGATATAGTCAGGCAGAAGGAATAGATTTCGAAGAGTTATTTAGACCAGTTGCTTGGTTGAAGCAATCAGGATATTTATTGCGTATGCTACTCACAAGTCATTTCCTATCTACCAGATGGACGTCAAGATAACTTTTCTTAACGGACCTCTAAAGGAAAAAGTGTACGTTAATCAGCCAAATGGATTCGTAGATCAACATCATCCTGACAAAGTCTACTGTCTCAAGAAGGCATTGTATGGACTCAAGCAAGCTCCAAGAGCGTGGTATAATGAAATCTCTAATTTCCTAGTATCCAAAGCTTTTTCTAAAGGTTCTATTGATCTAACTCTGTTCTTAACAAAACATGAGGAAGACATATTGCCTGTGCAGATTTACGTTGATGATATCACTTTCGGGTCTAAAAACCCAAGACTTTCTAAAAAGTTTGAAAAACTAATGCACATCAAGTTTGAAATATCTATGATGAGGGAGCTGAAATTCTTTCTAGGAATTCAGATCTACCAATCCCTACGTGGTATCTTTATAAACCATGCTAAGTATACTCAAGAGATACTTAAAAAGCATGGTATGACCTCATGTGATAGCATTGGTACACCAATAGCTACTAAACCCTTAGATGGTGACTTGAGTGGAACTCCCATTAACCAAACAAAATATTGTAGCATGGTCGGGTCACTCATGTACTTAATAGCAAGTAGACCAGATATTGTACGTGCAACATGTTATTATTCTCGTTATCAAGCAAGACCAACTAACAATCACCTCAAAGAGGTTAAATGGATCTTTTGGTACCTTAAGAATACCATTCACATGGGACTCTGGTATCCGAAGGACCGATTTCGAACTAACTGCTTTTTCAGAAGAACACTGGTATCCAAAGGACACTGGTATCTTGACACATGCAAAAGTACTTCGGGTGGTATATAATTTCTAAGAAGTGATAAGCTAGTCAGTTGGTCATCCAAAAAGCAGGATTGCACTTCTATGTCAATAGCCGAAGCCGAGTATGTGTCTCTATCTGCGTGTTGTGCTCAAGTCCTTTGGATGAAAACTTGGCTTACAGATTATGGATATCACTTTGATAAAATACCCATGTATTATGACTCAAAGGCAGCCATAGCCATCTTGTGCAATCCAGTTCAGCACTCCTGCACCAAGCACATTGATGTCAGATATCACTTTATCAAGGAACACGTTGAAAGGGTATTGTATAAGTATTCTTTATCGGAACTGAATACCAGTTAGCTGACCTATTTACTAAAGCTCTGTCAAAAAATAGGTTTAAGTATCTTGTCAGACGACTCCATATGAGATGTTTGACTCTAGCAGAACTGGCGGCTCTGGCAAATGAATCTACTTGATCTATCAAACATTGAATTTGTATATATATTTATTCAAAAACCAAATACAAAAATATAAAACCAAGCAAAAGAAAATACAAAAATATAAAACCTAGAAAATCAAAATAAAAGATAAAAAATTTTAAAAATACCAAAAAGAATCTTCTCGACATGTCTTTTGGAATCGATAACATTTACATACCTAGAAATGTCGATTAACATTGACATGGGTATGTAAATGAAGTTCGAGTAAGAGTTCAAACATTTTAAAACATGTCATTTCTAATTTTCTCAATGACTTACAGTTACCTCAGACTATACCCCGGACCTAAACGTCACAGGGGAGTATACGCTTCAGTGCACTTACTCTAAAATAGAAGATAAATCTTATATCATGTGGTTTCAAAATCGTTGAACAAAATTTTCAATAAGAACTTTCAATGTTAAGTTCATTTCATTATGTTTAACAATTTGTGTTATCATGTTAATACATGTTATATTATTTATGGTATCTTTAAAATTGTATGTTGATAGTGTCATCGTGTAGGTGTATTTTATGATAGTTCAAGTTTTAAATTTATATTTTGCCGACTTTACCTAAAACAATACGATAACGGGCAGTGTACCCGGTCAGATAGAGTTTCATGGTAAGTAGGGTGTCGATCACTAAGAGAGAGAACTAATATTTTATTTTATCAATATTTTGGTTTTATAACTAAGTTAATTTAAACTATGTTAATTCTATTCTATGTTAAACCTATGCTAAACCTATTTTAATCCTAATTCTAACAAATAAGGGGGTTCAGCCTGAGGGACTAGCACAGGTTTGTGGTGACTTAGATCTACTTAAGATACAATAACAAACGCAAGCAAACAGAAAAAGGATAGAAGAGCGGTCTAGCCAAATATAAGAAAACTGTATTAACCATGATTAATCCAATTAGAACGTTGGTTTGTTTATTTAGTGCAATGAATACTTATCACGAGGCGGCATATCATTCTTAAGACTTAAGCGTTACTTCTTCCTAAGACCAAGACATGTAGAATTCTGTTACAATTAAATGCATCTGCATAAAGCATCCTATTTACTGATTATAATCTATCTTAGGGATTAAAGTAATGGTGATCTTGTAAAACCCTAGCTCATAGAGACTTTACCCACTTACTGCTTAATAGAAATTTATATACTAGTAGTCCACTGGCCAAGTATTTACCAATTGATTAAGAACGAACTCGTTGATCCCAAGGGTCACCTGCCGGTCTAACTAAGCTCACTAATCTAAAGGCGAAGATATGTCATTATTTGTGATCCTATTTGTCTAGATATATAAATCACTATATGGAGAGCCATCCCGACATCAAGCTAATGTGGTCGGTATCACTAGATCCAGTTGAATAATAGGTTGCATACACAAGCACGTAAACAAGTATAAATTGATAAACATAAACAAGCAATCAATGATAAATTAAACATTTGAGATAAATTAAACATTTGAGATAAATAAACCAAACATTCAAATCTTTATAATAATGGCTAATACCCAAGGGTATTAGCACTAAAACGTCATAATCAATACAAGAGTAATAATTCAAGCAAGGTAAACTAACCGAGTTAAATGAATGATACCAAAAATCAAACGATTACTAGAGTATAAGAGATTACAAAGTGTTTCCTATGGAATGGATAGCTTTGCTTGACCTGTTCTGCTCTTCTTGTTTTTTTGAAAATCGACTTTTTTGTGGGTTAGGTTATCCAAAATATGATAAGCCACTGAGGAAACCCGTTTTTAGGTTTTTTATTTATAGGGTCTAGAATTTGGTCGATACGGCGTATCGAGTGACTTGGATACGGCGTATCGGGGGTTTCTTAAAGTAGGGACCATGTTCGATATCTTCCAGAATATTTTATTACTTTAAATTGAATATGGCGTATGGAGTCTCCTGGATACGGCGTATTGGTCTTTAAGTCTTCGTGGTTTCTTGTGAAGTGTAGGCACAAATACGCCGTATCTTCCTTGATGGATACGGCGTATAGGATGTCTGAGTCAGTTTCTTCAAATGTCTTCGTTTAAGCTCCAAAATGCGTGCCTTTTTTTCTAATCTTCACCAAGTACTCCATAATTACTTCAATTCTCAAATACAAATGATTAAGTAACAATTTATGCAATAATCATACAAAATGGGTTATTTACATGGGATAAATGATGCTATAAAAGTGACGTTATTTGATTTCATCAAATATCCCCCCACTTGAATCCTACTTGTCCTCGAGTAGCCTGTATAAGTTTATGAAAATGTAGCCTTAAGGATTTTTTTTTCTGTTAAGCATTTATTTGATCAATTACAAGTACACAACCAAACACCTCACAAAATAGGAAGATGAAAACACTCAAATCACTCAACTAATCTATATGGTAACATGTAACTAATTCGCTAAATTGCTCGGTGGTGACGAGTATTCTATCATATGCTTGGCAAGGATACACATCTCCACCACTAGAGCTAAGGAGTAACAAGTTTATAAAGGAAAATTGGGTTTTTATTTTAAAGGCTTAGGGTTGATCATTCTAAAAATCCTTCACCAAAAGTGCCACACTAACAAGGCAGCTGAATCACACATACATGGCCGTAACGACGAAATAGACATGTGTGTTCGATCACATCCTCATTCGAGTTTAACCAAGGGTTAGGATGAAGGATGATATAGGGTATGGATCTTCTAAATTTCACCAAAAGTACTAAACCAACAAGGCAGCTGAATCACGCATACATGGCCGTAACGACGGAATAGACATGCATGACTTGATCACATCCTCATTCGAGTAAAACCCAAGGTTAATGATTAGGAAAGGGAAATAAATTGTTGTTAAATAAAATTCACGAAACAAATATATTAAGTCCAAACAGATAAGGTACAAGTTGCTAGACACTTTTTCTCGACCGTTATCATGATAAAGACACAACTATATACACAAACGTCTTGATCATAGATCAAAAACAACAACCTAAGATGTCGTTCCCGTAATGGTCAACTCCCAATCATCTTATACTTTACATACTTTTACAAAGACAAGTGGCGATATCTACCACTTTATACAAAACTTTACATCGTTGATTTATAACCACGTATCAACGAATAATTGATCCTTTAAATAATTTCATCGGTTTAAGCTTTAATGAATCGACTATCTTTAAACTTTCTTCCTCTTTTTTTGTTGCAATTTTCTAATTTTTTCGATATTTTAAAACATATTATACTACGAATCATGGTGTAGTTTTATCAAGTTAGCAGTACTTTGACCTTTTGACTTGTATTTCCCAACAATATTCATCCATATATGTTATTGCTAACCCTTATAAATGTAGGTTTAGATGACAGTGTTGTAGACTCATTCCAGCGGCATCACATTCATAACCACATGCTCATACTCAAGTTTCAAATGTCAAATGTTTAGCATCAAGATTGTTGCTACTAAACAAGAATGTATTCGGTCAAAAAGCTCAAGTTCATGTCATAATACTCTTCCGTAACTCTGATAATCATGAACTTCCTCATCATCAAAGATCTTCACTGTCAAACAAAGAATCTTCTTCTGGGGAAATTGTCAGCCTTAGAAACATTCGATAAGGGAGATTGTTAGCCTTAAAGAAGAAGAGGAGAATTCAAGCTTTCAAGACAAGTATGAGCATGTTGGACAAAAGCACAAGATGATCAAGAATGTCAAATCAAGAATATTCAAGACAAGGAGACGATGCAAGATTAAAGATCTTAAGAAATCAAAGTCAAAAGATGATGGCTCCAGATCAAGATCACAAAGCATAAAGGAACAAAGCTATTACAAATAAGAAAAGACTAAGACAAGACCAAAGAAGACAAAGCATAAAAGTCAAATCAAGATAACCTCCACATTGGGGGAGATTGTTAGCCTTAGAAATATTAAAGTTAAACAAGAATGTAATCAGTAATCTTAGTCATTAATAGTCTTAGTTTGTAATAGGCCAGTCAAGTTTAACAAGCTTGGATTGTAATCTAATATTTCCTTTTTATTGTCTCTTAGCCCACACTAAGTCAAGCTCGGCCCAACAAGGAATACCCAATACCACTTCTTTGGCTTGGACTATAAATACCATCCTTCTAGCATGTTAGGAGGGTGTTGGTTTTCATTTGCTTAAAAGATAATTATACCACTCTTCCTTCTCTTTAGCTTTCTCTCTCTAAAACCTTCTATCTCTTTCTTTTTAAGATTTGGTTAGATCTAGGTTGTGTTGTGGATCAAAAATAGGACAACAAATATAATCCTAGCATGTCTTTCCAGCAGTATTATTTAAATGCTAAAAACTAATGCTGGTACTTTTTGTAACATATAGGGAGAGCTAAATGTGACATCCTACTTAACAACTTATGTAAAGATTTTAATAGTAAGTTGGTGGATGGCAGAGATCAACCAATCATTGATTATTTGGAATACATTAGGGAGTATGTTATGAAGAGAATTGTCAGTGTGCAACAACTGATAGACAAATGTGAAGGTCCCTAAACCCTAATTGCACACAGAATTTTTAGGATCATTAAGAGAGAAGCAAATGATTATAATGTTATTTGCAATTGAGGGAAACATACAAGTGTTAGGGACCTTGAAATGACCAATGTGTTGTGAATATGAGTCTTAAGAAATGTACATGTAGGAGATGGGAGCTAAATAGCATGCCATGTAAACATGTTGTTGTTGCAATGTTCAACATGGCATCTTATGGCAAAGAGGTTGGGATACAAGAGGATTAGGTGGCACATTGTTATTGGTTAAACATATAGAAATACATGTATCAGTATATGATTGAATGTGTTAATGGCAGCACCATTTGGCCAAAATGAAGGATCCCTAGCTTGTTATTTCCTCCTTACCACTATATCCCCGTAAGTAGACCAAGGAAGAAGAGAAGAATACACAAGTATGATATTGTTGAATAAGTTGTGAAGAAGTTGGTGAAGCGTGGCAAGATGTCAAAGAATGGCACTACAATATCTTGTGGTAAGTGTGGTGGAAAGGGACATAATAGGATAGGTTATACAGGTCCAAGAAAAACCCAAGTCAATAGACAAAAGAAGAAGGGTAATGGATCAAGAAAGGAAGGAGTACTAGATGAGGTATTAGGAAGCACTAGTCAGCTAGTGGGATCAAAATCAACTGAGGTATCAAGATGCACAAGTTAGCAGTGGGATCACAAGAAACAGTGAATGGTGGAGGAAAAAGGAAGAATAGAGCAATCAAGATAGTAAAGGAGGCCAAGTAAATTAAAACCAGTTTGATGGTGCAATTTACTAAAAAATGTTGACTTTTTTATGGTTATCTATTTGTGTATTTTAAGACTATTTATTGTATGTTAGTTTGTGAGTTTGTGTGTTAAAGACAAGACACTTATGGTATTAAGACAAGTTGGTTTGGAATGGTATAGGACTTGTAGTCATTTGTTTTATTTGGATTACCATGGTTATTGTTTATCATTTTAGGTACATTTGTATGAATTAGTGACTATTATAAGTCAAAGTTATTGAGCAACCAAAAGGGCAATTTTATGCATAAAGATTCAGCAACCAAAAGGCCAATGTTTTACTATTATAAGTCAAAGTTGTTTTAGTTTTGCTTTGACAACATCATGTACTCATTAACAGAAATCAACATTCCATACCAGTTTACTGTTTTCAATCAACCAAAAACACCGTCATCAACTATCCATACCATTGTCTTTTTAAGTAACAAAAACCAATAAAAATGATCCCACTGTTACACCACAAACACTAATTTTTTATTAACATAAGAAGATTAATACAAACCAAGGATGACCTTTTTCTCTAAAATTAAGCATACCCAAAAGACAAACACAAGACCTCCATACCAAACTAAAAAAACTTAAACATGACGAAAACAAATATCAAACTTAAAACAAGAAGCTTCTTGAACTTCTTCACCAACGTATATATCTCCCTTATCAACAACACCTGCTCCCCTAGGTCTTCTTCCAGGTCATTCCTCGCCCTCAGAAGGCTATGAATCACATCGACAGCCTGGTGACACATTAGGGGTCAATCCACCTAATAAAACCACATTCATGACAACAGTAGAACTTTTAAACTAAGTTCCTTTTAGTCCAGGGTGTTTTGATTTTTGCAGTTTTGTCACATTCACAAATCACCACCATCATGAGTATAACAAGTAGTGTAAAATTGTAAACAAAGGTTTGACTGGAATGTGTGATAAGAAACAATAATTATATAGACCAAAATTTGGTTGCAAATTTAGTCCCTTAAATCAGAGGTTCTGGGAAGTGTTATGCAAGTAGGTGTATCAAACACGTGTACTTTTTTAGCAGGAATAATGAAGTGATGAAAATACCCTCAAGTGTAGTGGACGTGAGGCCACATAACGGGATAAATAACGCTCATTAGACTTCGGTGACATTTTTGCACCGCCACGTCAACCCAAGTGGACCAAATCGAAACAAAGTTATTTTGTGTGGTTTTCTTGCAAAAACGAGAAACATTAAGGACATAATATGCAATTTACCCTATTATATATCGAAGAAAGTTGTCTAAATAGAGTAGATTCTTTTGGTTAAATATGTTTAAACAAGACACGTGTAACTATTTATGAATTTCTATGAATTTTCTTAAGTATAGCTTACTTTTCGCGTTTTAGTACTACTTTTTTATGAATTTTCTTAGGTATAGCTTAATTTTGATGTTTTAGCACTGCATGTTGTGGTGACTGCACCTCTATCATTTTAGTATCAATTTAGTTTTCTCTGAATAATCAAGTGATTTAATTATGACCACGGTCATCCATTTTTTTCTCTTTTAAAACTATAAAATTAAAATTTCATTAATAATTATACTATATAACACTTGTCCAAGTGAAGTTTGGAGCCGATACTACTTTGAAGCCATCAAGCTGGCGACTGGCTTGAGGGAAGGGGTCGGTTTAGGTGCACTGTAGAGCCGCGGCTTGAGCAAACACTGTTTACTAGCCGATCCGAGCTGAGCCGAGTTGCGCCGTTGCCAGGTGTCCATTGTGTGATTAAAATAATTACTTTGGGTTAGTGACTTCTCCACTACGCTGCTACTTAATTTTGGGGGTAACTCGTATTTGTAACGCTTGTTTTTCATTGTCAATATGATTAGGTTTAGTTGCAAGTTTAACACATGTCTTCCATTATTCATAGTATTAGCATAGGAATATATATTGCACATAGAAGGTTTGTTGATGGAATTTTCATATTGTCATGCAATTTTTAGCTTGCTATTGACTCCTACCTTTTGGGTATATTTAGCTTCCAGGTATTTATAAAGACCTTTTTTATGCTTCATTAGTGTCGGTGTAGTTTGGAAGTTATGATTATATGATGTGCTTGTAACATTTGATGTTTTGTTTTTGATTATAGGTCAGAGAAAGTAAAACTGAGTATGTGGTTTGGAAGTTTTAACTATGTAATTTATTTTATTTGTTTAATTGGTTGTTTGTTGCAATTTTTGGTTTTGATTTGGTTTGAATGTTTGAGGCTTTATTTTTTTGGCTTTTAGTTTGTTGGTGCATTATGTTTATCATGTTCATGTGTGTTTTAATCCTCGTGCTTATTAGGCTTCTGTTTTTTTTGTTTAATATTATGATGTTTTGTGATGGTGTGTAAGCCTATGATGACAGCTTCTTATATGTGATCAATAACCTTTCGTTGAGTTGTCATTATGTGAGTTTTTATACTGAGATACGGAGGCAATATGAAAATATGAAAAATGGATTGTGTAAACTTATGATGGTAGCTTATTATATGTGAATACTTAGGTTTCTTTGCATTGTTATTGTTTGAGTTTTTATAATAAAATACATGGCCAAAATTGTTAATACAAATATTCACGTAAAAACGATATTTATATTTTACGATCTTTATGTTTTGATAATAACAAATATAATTTCATACTACGTAAATAAGTTATTTAGTCGTTAGCGACTAGTCTCTTAAGGTATGAATACGGTATTATAAAAAATTTATAATGATTAAAGAAAATATTTTGTCATTCATACTAGTTTAATCATTTTCATAAACCCATGTAAGTTTGCTTACATCTCCGCTAAACAAATGATTTCAAGTAAACACATACTTAATAATTAACTAGTTGCATTAGTGAATAAGACAAAACATGATTAACCCTAAATGAAAACAGTCTTTCCATATCTTTCCAAATCTAACAAATCTTTCCATTTTAATGTTAAGAAATATTTTGTTTCTAAAAGGTTGTACTAAATCAGATAGTTAAGTACAATTAGAAGATTTTGAAAAGTTTTTTGGTTAACCAAAAAGTGACAAAAAAACCAAGAAGTACACCCAATGGATCCATCAACAACAAAGACGGATCCTTCTTTGATGGATCTGTCGATCCGTGGTCACCCTGATTTAAATCATATTTTGACTCTATAAATAAAAGCCAGATGTTTTATTTCGAATCACTTCTTATTCTCTCTTTAGCATACTTAGATGTTCTCCTGCATTCATTCATATTTAATCATTCTTTAATCATTATACTTATTATATAATCCATTGAAAGTGATCTAATCATTTCCACTTACAAGTGAAGAACACAGAGAAGATCTCCAAGCGTCAAGTGTTAATAGTTTAGTTTTGTCATCACCTTGTTGTGATACATGCTTCCACCATCATCTATACTCCTTAAAAAGGAAAAGGAGTATGATCTTGAAAAGTGAAAAGTGAAAAAACTTAATCTAATTTTAGGATTATAGAATGTCAAAACTTAGTCCCCAAACATCTTCTGGCAATGTAAAGGGTTGACAAATCGTTGACATATTCATAGAAAGTATACTCGACCATCAATAAAGAATCATCTATTTATGGAAGGGTTGAATCTCGACATATAGTCTCGTGATTTCATGTCTGGCAAGTCTTTAATGTAATATATTTTTGGCAACTCTTTAAATACATGACTGGAAACTTTATGTAGTTGTGATTTCATAAACTTATGAATCTAAATAAAGAAATGATTTGAAGAGTTTCCTATATAATAAGATAAGAAGCAGCTCTTTTCGTGTTCCAGCTGGTCAAGAGTTCTGTATCAAAAGGCATAAAAAATCCTTTACTATTAAACATATTTAATACTAGTTTGTGTTTGAAGATGTTAATGATTAAGAGGGTGTTTTGATTTGTATATTCTTCTGCTTATACATTGGTAAATAAAGGGGGCATTTAGATTAGCTTATTAATAGTCTTTGAACGTCTTGGATTGCATGAATTTCTTGCCCAACTTAGCGAATTTGCTGATCTTGTGCTATTTACTGCAAGCCTTAAAGGTCTACTTACGACTATTATTTTATCTTGTATGTCCGTTGCTAGTGAAATTAAGCAATCTTTTAATTTGTTTTTATTACTGTTAGGTCTTGTTTTAGCATGAATCACACGATATAGAACGATATATAATATAGAGAATCAAGAGAGGGAGGCAAGTTTCCACAATTTCCAAATTTTTGAACAAAAGAGAAAAAGGGAGAGAAAAGTTGTTACAAGCCATCAACCACCTAATGATGATTAGGTGGCTATTTATAGGAGAGGAAGGAGGCTTTCATTCCTTCCTTTATTTTCATAATTTTGCTAATTAGTCCCTAATCTTTGGTAAATATGTTATTTTTCACTTTTAGCATATTAAACCTTATTACAAACTACTTTCTACTAAGTAAAATAAAGACTAAACACTAGAAATAAATAAAACCACTTAAAGTATCATAATCAACACTTTTATAATCCTAACAATCTCCCCCTAAAGGTCGATTATTCTAGGCGTTCCATCCTTGATCCTAGTGGTCGTCCATTTACGTATATTTCCCATCTTCTCATTTGATCACGATACTTCAACCGTTCTTCAATCTATTCAGCAAACAGTTGTAAGTATTCAACATCTTCTTTACTAAGGTTATGAGTCACATAACCATACTTAACATTGTTGTTGTAGCTCTTTAATCCTTCTAAAACTCTTTTCAATGTAGCATCACAAAACTTATGAACTTCTTGATGTCTCATCACTCTCTTTTCTTTCTTGTTGTTCTTGTATATAATGCCATATACTAATTCAGAGACGATAGAGAACACCTTTTACTTATCAATACCTAGGAAAGTGATTGTTGGTGCAGTAAGATTGACTTGTTATTGATAGCTTTCCACACCTAATTGAAAGTCATGAACTCTTTCCCAGATCACTGTACTCTTGATGACGACTAATAATGACCACAACAATCCAGTCTCATCATAGTCATCTACCTTGTGATTTATGATTAGCAGATACATATCTTCAATATCATTCTTGTTAAGATTCTTGTAATCTGACTCTGTAATAGACACTATGCATCCATTTGCTCTTCTTGCAATAATCTCTGTTATAAACTTGTGCTCATGTCCTAGTTCCCAATAAGTCTTGATAATTTAAACAATCTTTGAATTTGAATAAACTTCTTCCGTAGGCTTTCCGGGTTCTTATTGTTTCCTTATGTAGAAGATCTTTACATGTGAATTCTTATAATGTTTGAAACCGTATCGAGCATAAGCATTAAACTTCTTTGCACATTTTGTTACCCATCCGGAAGTTCTTTCTTCAATATCGTTATTAGGGAATCTAACTGCAGGAAACTTGTGTAGAAACAATGCAATCTTTTTAGGTCATGTGTTGCCTTTCTTTAAATACAAAAGATCTTGATTAACCAGAGATAGTGCCGGAGCTTTAGGATCTCTTTGGCAGCTTTGAATGACTAGAGTGGGCTTTGGTTGATATGGTGGAACTATTATTTCTTTCCTTCTTTCCCACACAATATCACTCTTTAAGAAATTTTGCATCTGACCAATGTGATACTGATGCTCATCTCCTGAAGTGCATTATTGTCTTAACATTTCATTGACAACTTTGCATAGCTTTGCTTCATCAACAGTTTGTGACATTTCATCCACAAGCTCTTGTGACACTTTCTCATTCGAAAGCACATCATAATCTGTGGC
Organism: Tanacetum coccineum; assembly: GCA_026074375.1. NCBI lineage: Eukaryota > Viridiplantae > Streptophyta > Magnoliopsida > Asterales > Asteraceae > Tanacetum > Tanacetum coccineum. The sequence goes on from BQNB010036175.1 coordinate 17,289, forward strand.
ATAAGAGTTTGTCCAAAAATCAAAGTCATCAGATTGATCTTGATTACTTGACATTGATGGACCTGGTTGACTTTCATAGTCTTGACCAGATGATGATTCTCCAAATAAAAATGTTCCATGCTCAGATGTCTTCTGCCTTTTTGCACTATTCTCCCCCTCAGGGTGAGCATCATCATGAGGATCATCCTAATCTCTAGGGTGAATGGCAGAAGGTCTGCAAAGAGTAGCTGCCATATGAAATCTTTCAAATTTATACTTGAGAGAGAGCCAAATTGGTAAATCATCCTGTTGTAGCTGAGGATTGTCTTTCATAGTCAGATATAATTGGTGTTTTTGTTCTTGTACATTAGTTGATGTAGCTTGAGTGGGGTGTACATGCAATACATGTCCTGACATATAACTCCTGGCTAATGAATCAACCTATGAAGGAATGTTGTTAGTGATAGCATCATTAACTTTCGAAGAAATCTCTGATTGAAAATTCTCGCATTCCTGCTGATAACATCAGCAATCATCTTGGCCACCTCCGCTTGACTCTTTTCTCTTTTTAACATAATCCCTTGTGCAACATGTAGTGGAACTTGAGTCTAGAGAGTTTTTCTTGATTCGCTCATCTACCATCTTGGGCAAAGACTCCATCATGATGTCTTGGAGATGTCGAGCAAGTGCATTAAACTTTCTTCTTGGCATAAACTTTGTCGTTAGATGACCAAATAGATAACTATATTTTCTTTGTAGCTCATCAAAGAAACTCTTGTATCTTTTGAAACGTCCAGACTTAGATTTGAATAAGGAAAAGAGACGATTGGTAGCAGATAGTTTTGATGAAGATGATGATGGTGTTGAAGATGAAAGTATAGTATCAGTTTTTGTCAATTCCTGGAGTTTCTCAGTATCCAAGGATACGAAATTAGTTGGAATCCTAGGAGATCTAATTGTTCTGGGAGAAGGTGTATTCCTAATCATCTCTACATGCTTCCCCTCCTCTCTTCTTCTTAACTCATAATCATCTTTTACTGATTCTTCCTCCTCTTCAATAATGTTCACGGGTTGTGAAATATCAGCAATTTTCTCCACCTTTGGACTTTCCTTATCACTCTTGCGCTCTAACCTAGTGTCGGGATTAGTTTGATTGTCATCATTCCTAAGGAGTCAACTAGAAACCTCAACATTCTCTTCTACATTCTCTGATCCTTCAACTAACTTTTCAATTTCTTTAGCCATCAAGTGCTCTTTAACTTTCTCCACATTTTGTTTAGCTTCAAGCTCTTCACAAATTTTTTGCTCTGCCAGACTTACTTGAAGTGTATCTTATAAAACTAGATCATCTGCCTCATTAGTTGTTGGGATTAGAGTTGGTAGAGTAAGTCGTGTGGATCGTCTTGGTGGAATACGAAGTCTAATGACAGTAGACCTTTGTGGAGCACTTGATTCACCTTCAGCAATCTCAGGGTTAGGTGTCGTAGGAGCGCTAGGTGTCCTATGCGTTCCCTGGGTAGACTTAATTGGTTGTGACTGAGTCGTAGGAACATCTACTCCAAACACCTCAGCATATAACTGATAGTTCTCTATAAGCTTCATCTCATCGGTTATCATCCAATCTGGAATCTTCATTCCAACTAATCCCTTACTCTTCCCTGAATTAAAGATGCTTTTAATCATCACATCATCCTCCAAATTATGATATCTAACACGAACTCTTCCTGAAATCTCAGGGAATGCAGTCATGTAATGACTCACGATCAGTTTTGTAAATCTGGGATAAGCAATCATGGTTGTTAGATTTTGAAGTGAGTAGTGAAATCCTTCCTATAGCAATTCTGCATAATCAACATGGATATTGTTGACAAAATAGTATAGCATCTGCGTGATATGTAATGATGGTTGATCATAACCAGTAACACGTGTTGTTAGACATCTTGAGAACAACTTGCACAATGTCTGCCACGATTGTAGAAGATCGGTTGTCTTAAAGTTCGATGTTAATCTTAATTCCAAAGTGAAACCAAGATTGTTGATGTAGAATGGAACCATTTCGGAGAACTTTGAAGCAGGTACAAAGTGATCATGATTGTTATTAGTAGATTGAGGCAAGTGAAAGATTATCCTAAAGTCATCAAGAGTCAGAGTAAGTTCTTTTCTGTCCAGCATAAACTTGAGCTTATTCTTTAATCCATTTTCTTCTAAAGTATGCAGAACTGCCCCAAATATATCCATGGCACTGATGAAGAAGCAACAATGTTGAATCTGAGTGGATTATTTTGAAGGATATTTTCCAGGATTCTGCTCTTATCTAGACATAACGGATTCTTAAGATCAACCTTCTTGTTAGCATCCATAAGAGCATATCTTTTGTTTAGTAGACATAATTCATCTTGATGAACATCAGCTGGTCTTTGTGGTTGTGCCATGATGATTACTGAATGAGTGAAGATAAGATGTTAGATGACAAAAATTTATTTGACATTTTTGTCTCTTTCTACTTGATTTGTCTGTCTTTCTATATGATCTGGCAATTCTTTTTGAACATATCATCCAACAGTTTCTTTTCTCATGTGCTTTATACTATACTTTCTTTTTCTAGGACATGTCCATTACGCTTTATTCCTATTGTACTTTTGATTTATCGTTTGTGTGTTTTGGCAATTCTTATTTTTAAGCATCACTTTAGATTGCTTTTTTTCGCGTATGATTTTGTCATCCTCTTTCTGTTTAAGAATATCCACTCACACAGAAATTCTGTGTGAAATGATAACTTCTTCAAGAGTGATGAAGATACTCCTTTTATTTTAAATAAGACAAGATTTTAGATAAATTGAAGAGATATCATATCCATAATCTATAAAACATTTTTGTGCAAGATACCATTTTTTGACACAAAACAGAAATTTGAGAACTTTTCTTTTCAAAAATCATTTGTGCAAAACTATTGGTTGTAGATAACATGGAATCAATCAAACTCAATTCATCACTTGAATGGGTTTTACTAGGTTCACTCACTCCATCAATTCTGTTCGATCGTAAAAAATATCAGACATGTACTTAGACCACTTTAAACAATTAAGTAATTGAACTATTATCTTATGACTCTATTTATGTGTGAAACATTCGAAGAGGATTGGTAGGAGGAAAATTATAGCCTCGTATTGGAGTGCAGGTGAAACACACGGACTAATTGCACAGCAGGAGCTTGAGGGAGTATTTCCGCTAGTAATCACGGTCGCGCGTGCGCCTATGGATGCTGATACATGGTATTCAGAAAACGGTTATAAGAACCCAGAACAGTTAGACTTCGCTCCTACTGGATAACGAGCGCGAGTCTATGAGTGAACATATGAGAGTCCTAGTGTAGAGTGAATCATGTCGACGCGATAAGAAATGTTTATTCAAATATCTTATTTCATTTTGACCTTTTATCCTCTATTTCTGTGGTACCCTTTTTTTCATAAACCATTTGTTATTATGACTTCTATTCTAATCATTCACATTGAGAAGACGGATCATGATATAGAGCAGAGTACGATGTTTCATTGATAGAGAGTGACACTTCAGAGACACACCACACTAACCCATTAACTACGAGCCTTATAAGTCTACACTACAGCCCTTTCCCAAAAATTTGTATGCATGTATGCAACAAATTTGACACTTCAACTAGAAGCACAGATATTACAAACTCTACTCTATCTCCACACGACTTATTTCTTAGACGCGAACACTCACACTCTATACGGTTTTGACGTTCCTCACAATTTGACTACTGACATTTATACTCTTCCGACTATTTCATTCTCTTAGTCCAAATCAAAACAAAAATCGATAAAAATGAACTTGTATTAACACTTTAGATCATCAAATTTCATTCATTATTCTAGCATTATCTCAAACCCTAAAAAAACTCCATATTTATAAGCCATCTAAAAACCCAGTTTGTCATGTTTAAAACAGAAAATCCAGACACCCTTTACTGATTCGAGCCACAGTCTCGTGCCGACCAGAGTTTTGCAATCTTTTTTGGAGATCTTCACACATTCATCTTTGGAACTCTTACTACTTACAACACCATTCAAGAGCATATTACACATCTCCCCTAAATCTATCATAAATTTTAAAACCCCTAAACTGAACTCGATAACTCCTATTTTTAACCGAGTTTGTATTTGAACAATAACAGAACACAACCAAAATCATTTCCAAAACCTGTTATTCATGTCTTACTTACGTTGAAAAAAAGGAAGGTTACTAATCATTGTTAATGAACTGAAGAACGCAAGAGTCTTGATTTATCGTCTTTCTCGAGATTGAAATTCGGAATATATAGCAAAAATAAGAAAAGAAATATAAATCCCTTTTATACCTCGACGAAATTTCTTAGTTTGACTCTAATTGAGTCAATATCAGAATCCTAAGGAGTTCTTCTTTTTACAATTCTTTTGCTTCTTGAAAAATATAGATTTCGATCCTTGTAACATTTATAAAAATTGTTGGATTGTGTAGCTAAAAAAGTTCATTAGGGGGGGGGGGGGGGGGGGGGGGGTGGATTATCCTTTAAATTTGCAGGTCCAGAGGACATAAACTTCACTCACCCAGCATGCTGTGTGCAATGCGAGTGTAGGTTAAGACTACCTCTCCCCGGGCGCAAGGCATTTGATTTTGTTGATCCTTGTAGTTTTTGTTTTTGAATTTTGTTGCTAAAATTTTCAAAAACTCCCATTTGGAATATGATCCCTTTGCACAGTTAGACCTTGAATGATATTTTCTCCTTTTTTAAAGTCTAAATTTTCACAATAATGAAAAACTCCCCCTCGAAAGTGTACCCATTTTATAAAACTATTAAATTTTTAAGAGATCATTGTTTTTATTGAGTTTTGAAAGCATTGTGAATTTAAAATTCAATTGATGTACATGAATGATAATTACAAAAACACATGTTTTGACAAAAATAACTCCCCCTTAGATAGTGATCCAGTTTGAACAATTGAAAGTATGTGTGAGGAAAAAAACGGATCATGAATCTGATTGAGATGAAAGACATGTGAATTTTGTATAACTTATGTTTTTGATTTTTCCATTTTTTATTTTTGTATTTGATTTTTGATTTTTGAAAAACTTGAATAAAATCTTTTTGGATTTTTAGATTTTTCAATTTTTATTTGGTTTTTGAAAAATTTATTTACAAGTTTTGATGTATGATCTTTTCTTTCAAGAAGATAACTTTGCCAAACTTTCCAACTGAGTTGGAGTCATACATCTCATACCAATGCGATGAACTAAGTACTCAAAGCGTTCTTTAGGAAGAGCTTTAGTAAATAGATCCACAAGTTGGTATTCAGTTCCGACAAAGTATAATTCCATCGTACCCTTTTCAACATGTTCTTTAATAAAATGATACCGAGTGTCTATGTGTTTTGTAGGCAAATGCTGAACCGGATTGCATGAAATAGCAATAGCACTCTTTGAATTGCAATACATCGGTATTATGTTATACTTGTATCCATAGTCCAGTAGTTGTGTACGAATCCAAATGACTTGTGCACAACAAGCAAACAATGACACATAATCAGCTTCAGCAGAGGACATCGCAGTACAATCTTGCTTTTTCAAACTCCAACTCATAAGCTTTTCACCTAGAAATTGTATGCCTCCTGAAGTGCTTTTACAGTCGTCTTTACATCCTGCATGGTTTGCATCTGAATATGCAATTAGTTCAAATCTGGAATCCTTCGGATACCATAATCTCATGTTATAGGACTGTCTTAGGTACCGAAAGATCCGTTTAACCTCTTTGAGGTGTTTAACTGCAGGACGTACTTGATAACGATCACAAACAAAGGTGACAAAAGAAATATCGGGCCGACTGGTTGTTAGATACATGAGCCCTCTAATCATTTGACAATAAGTTGTTTGATCAGTTGGAGTTCCTTGTAAACCAGCATCTAGTCTCTCAATGCCATAGGTGTGCTCATGGAGACACATTCATCCATACCATGTTTCTTTAAAAGCTTAATAGCATATTATGACTGACTTATGAATATGCCACGGGGTGATTGATGAACTTGGAGTCCAAGAAAGAACTTGATTTGTGGAACCAAAAATGATGTCATCGACATACACGTGAACAAGTAATATGTCTCCCCCGTGACATCGTGTAAACAAAGTCAGGTCAACAATACCTTTAGTAAAATGGTGTTCAATCAGAAAAGAAGACAATTTGTCATACCATGCTCGTGGAGCTTGTTTGAGACCGTATAGTGCTTTCTTCAACTTGTAGACATGATCTAAAAAGTCTGGATTGACAAATCCATCAGGTTGGCTAACATAAACCTCTTTTTTTAATGGAGCATTGAGAAATGAAGTCTTAACATCCATCTGAAAGATTGTGATGTTTTTGTGTGCAGCAAAAGCAATGAATATTCGGACGACTTCAAGATGAGCAACTGGAGCAAATGATTCCTCAAAATTAATGCCTTCTTCCTGCTTGTAACCCTTCACAACAAGACGAGATTTGTTTTGAATAACAATATTTTCTGCATCACTTTTATTATTCCATAGCCATTTGACAGCAATTATATTTTTGCATCTAGTCTAGGAACTAATTCCCATACATCTAGTGTTTTGAATTGATGCAACTCATCTTGCATTGATTCTATCCAACTGTAATTAGACATAGCTTCTTTGATATTCTTAGGTTCAATGGTGCTGACGGTTAAAGCATACATACATACTTCAGGATCAGTTTGAAGTCGATGTCTAGTCATCACAGGTTTGGATGGGTCACCAATTACTTGTTCCAAAGGATATGCTTTTGTCCAAATATGTGTTGAAGGTTGTACTTGGTGGAACTCATGCATATTTGATGGGTCTAGATTTGTTGATGATTCGGCTTCAGAAAAGTCTGGAGCATCATACGGAGTTAACAACGTATTACCATCAAGTTCTGCTGAGTCTTCTTGATAGAATTCATCAGCCACAGACAAAGAGATTGGAGAAGTTTGTTCTTCGGATGTAGTTAAAATAGGAGGAGCTTCATGTGCTTCAATATCAATTGAAGATGTCGAAGTCGAGTCTTCTTGATTATGAACTTGTTGTGCAGCGGAATTGATAGGCATATCGGAAGACTTTTTCTCAAAGTATTCGTCATACATTGGTCTGCATAAATTATCTAAATCTTCTTTGGACGGAGTATTCATTGATTCCGCTGATGAATCATCAATAAGAAATCGTTGTGAAACGGGTACTAAATTGTCATGTTTAGAAGCCATAGTTGTGAGCTCGTCAAACTTGACATGAATGGTTTCCATAATCTTTTTTGGTACGACAATTATAAATTCAAACCCCTTTGGATGTTTCTAAATATCCAATAAAGATACCAATGTCTGCTTTTGGTTTCATCTTCCCAAGGTCATCTCGATCATTTGTTAGATAACACAATGAACCAAACACATAAAAATACTCCACATTTGGTTTTCTGCCGCGAAGAAGTTCATATGGAGTTTTGTTGTGCCTTGTATGAATTATTGATCGATTTTAGGTAAAGCAAGCAGTAGAAACAGCCTCGGCCCAAAAAAAATTCGGTAATCGTGAAAAGAAAAGCATTGTGTGTGCAACTTCGACAAGAGTACGATTGCGTCGTTCAACAACACCATTTTGTTGAGGCGTTTGAGCAGTTGAAAATTGTTGCATAATGCCTAACTTTTCATAATGAGCCTTAAGAGTTGCATTTTTGAATTCAGTACCGTTGTCAGTTCGAATCTTGTGAATTTTGGCATTGTAATTCAACTGAACTTGAGCCTTAAGAGTTGCATAATGAGAACTTGGAACCAATTTAGGTTGATGAGAACCTTTCTTGCTCTTTCCTCGCTCTCATGCAGAACAAAGGTGATCTTTGCCGTATTTGAACTTCGGAAGACCATCAACTAAGTCATGTTTGGTAAGATCGTTTATAGTACCAAAATTAAGATGCGAGAGTTTGCGGTGCATTAACCATGACTTTGTCAAAGAGGATTTGGACATTAGACAAACGGGTGAAGAAGAAGCCATATCGGGAATTGAGATAGTATATAAATTCGATTCACGGTCTCTTGTAAGAAGATCATCTCCTTTTAGATTTCGCACATAGCAAGTTTTTGAGCGAAAAGCAACTTCTAGATCATCGTCACAGAATTGTCCAACACTAAAGAGATTATGTCCTAGCCCTTCAACATAATATACATGACAAATCGTGATGTTGCCTTATGATGAGGTGTCATTTTATACACTTTTTCAGGGTCGTTTAACCCCCTAAATCATGCATTTATGCCCAAAATAGGTACTTAATCATTCCTTTTCAGGTATTTAGCATTTGGAAGGCATTTAGAGGAAATACACGTGACTTGGGCTCATTTGGAGAAGAAACAGACAAGACTACGAACCTACACCAACATCTCTCAAGAATTTCTACTCAGAAGCTAGAGACGGCGTCACAGATTACACGTGACGCCGTCACAACCCATCTCAAGACGGCGTCACAAGATCTTTAGACGGCGTCAGAATGTACGACCCAACCCATAATCTAGAATATTCTATTCAAGATGGCGTCACAATTAACATGCGACGCCGTCGCAGCGATTTTCCTATAAATACAAGTTCGTTTTTAGGGTTTTAAGTGTGTAACTTTAGAGTAAAAGAAATGGATGAACCCTAGTTTGTTTAGCAGCTATTAGGGATGACTTTAGGGCCTCAAAACCCTATTGTACTTCCTTCAATTCATGTTTTAATCAAGTCAGACTATCTTAATTATTCAATATGTCTTGTTGTGTGATTCTTATCTACTCTTACTTTATCTTTAACATGCTTGGCTAAACCTTCTGTTGTGTTTATTTATGATTGTATGAAACCTAGGATGTAGATCTTAGTGGTGTTGCTTCTTGTGATGAATATGCATGTTAGGTCTTAGAAAACTAGCTTTTTTCTGTATCGTTGTTGATATGTCTAGGAAAACATGATTGTGTAAAAAGGATATCATCGGGTAACAGTCTTCATACTACCTTGCCCCTTATATGGTTGATCCACACTTAATATATTTCAAATGCATTTACCTGCTTTCCTATAAACATAAAAATACAAAAAGAATCTTCTCTCAACCCTTAGAATTTTGTTAGACCATGATCAAGCCTTACCAACCTATTCCCCTAGAGAATGATAACAACCCTAGAGTCTTGTCTATACTACACTACAACGGTTAGGTACACTGCCTAGGGAGTTGTAAAACTTCTTGTAGAAGTCCCTTATGACAACCGCAACAAGTTTTTGGTGCCGCAACGTGGGGAATAGTTAGGTTTTGATCATAGTTTAGCTTAGTTCTACTTGCTTGAATCCTTTCAAGTTAGATTTAATTTCCGCACATTAGCTTTCTCGTAGTCTATCTTTTCTTTGTGTTATTTGTTTCGTAACCCATCCTCGTCAACCACCATGGGAGACGAGAATCCTATCCGCACTCTAGGAGACTACTTAAAACCTAGCCACGAGGGTTATAGGAATACCATTGAGCTCCCCGTAGGGAACAACATCGTACCTCTTCGATCCGACACCATCCGATTGGTGCAAAACGAATGCTCATTCCATGGATTTCGGTCCAAGGATCCAAACCAAAACCTCTAGGATTTTCTAAAACTAGTGGACTCACTTGACCTTGACAGTAACAATAGGGAAAGAACGTGCTTGAGTTTATTTCAATTTTCCCTTTGCGATCAAGCTAGCAATTGGCTTGAACGTCTACCAGCAGGATCCATCACCACATTGGAGAATCTTACTACCCGATTCCTTGCTCAATTCTTTCTATCGGAAAGGACCGCAAAACTCCATAATGATATCTTGATGTTCTAACAACATCATGGAGAATCTCTATCTGAAGCATGGACTTATTTCAAGGACTTACTACAAAAAGTCCCTCATCATGGCATCGACCTTTGGCTCCAAGTCCAAATTTTTTATGACCATGTCAATCTTGTCACAAGACGAACCATTGACCAATCGGCTGGTGGCGAGCTTCGTGACCTAAACGCCAAAGAATTCTGGGCATTATTAGAGGACCTCGCCCTCTATGACAATGAAAGTTGGAACGACCTAAGGGATTTCGCTAAGCTGGTCAAGGCAATCGCATTGCCTCAAGATGTCCCGAGTACATCCGACTGCCATCTAATCAAGCTTGAAAATCAAGTCCAACGCTTGATGGAAGCTCATCTTGCTCCGACACAACCTACTCAAGTGAACAAAATCACTACCTCATGTGAGGTCTGCAGTGGTCCCCACGACACTCAGTATTGCATGTAAGATCTTGAACAAGCCTTTGTTGAATACGCATCCTCACGTATCGATGAAGCGGGAGGTAAGTGGTATAGTTTTAAGCCCGAGCAAAATAATCTAGGTGACACCTACAATCCGTCATAGAGAAGTCACCCAAACCTTAGGCGGAGACAACCCTAAAATTCTCAAAACAATTTTTCAAACCCACCTAACCGGTTCCAACCCAATGGTTCAATCCCAAACCATTCCTTCAACAACCATCCTCAGATCTTTAACAATCAATCAAGTCTGGAAGCATTGGTATCTAACTTCATGGCATCTCAAGACGCCAGGTTGTCTAAGTTTGAAGCCGATTTCAAACGACAACAAAGTGAGATGACCAACAAAATAGACACAGTGTTGAAGGATGTCACCGATCAAATAGCGGGCACATTACCTAGCGACACAGTTAAGAACCCAAAACTAGGGACTCGTCCAATCTCGTCTGCTCGTTCTTACCCAACAATCGATCCCCAATGCTCAACTCACCCTTCCAACTCAATCAATGCTATCAAGGCACATTTCATGGAGGCAACCATTTCTTAAACAAGTCTGCGGAAACCCAAGATTGAAACCGAACCACCACAACCAGAAGAGCCTGAACCAACTCTTGAAGATGAATTCCGGGATTTACATCTTAACCTATCGGTTCTTGAAGTCCTAGCTCATGATCCAATCTATAACGCCATATTAGATAAATACGTAGAAAGCTTAGAACTAGGCAAAACGTATCAGCATTTGTCCAAGGAGAAATACCTACGAAAATGAAAGACCCTAGACTATTCACTCTACCTTGAAGATTAGGAGACTCAAAACCTTTCGACACCTTGGCTAATCTAGGATAATGTGTGAACATAATCCCACTTTACCTCTTCAAAAAACTTAACATCGGATTATTAGAAGATACTGACCATATCTTTGGGTTAGCTGGCGAAACCAAATCCTACCCCGTTGGGATTGTTAAAGACGTAGAAGTCCACATAGGGAAACTAAAACTATTAAACGATTTCTACATGATCAATATGAAGAAGGACCCCGAGACCCCTTTGCTAGTAAGGAGAGGATTCCTAGTTATCGTCAACGCAGTTATAGATTGTAGGATGGCCAAAATAGCGGTGGAGGTTTGATCCTTTACCAAGCCTATGGTAATTTATATGCTATGATAGGTAATGAGTGTTGATTTTCTGTTTCCCCCTTATGTTATAATTTATTATACACCCGAGTGAAAGAGAGAATCCGAAACACTTATGTGAGGTGCTAGTATTTACTTTCCGTACTTTCAATTACGAGGTCTAGAAGGTTGTGTTGTAAAATACTTTTAAAGAGTAGGTAAAATGACCCTCATATTGCTATTTTCTATGTAGAAAATCCTATTTGCTTGAGGACAAGCAAATCCCAAGTGTAGGGGTATTTGATGAGGTGTCATTTTATACACTTTTCGGGGTTGTTTAAACCCCTAAATCGAGCGTTTATGCCCAAAATAGGTATTTAATCGTTCCTTTTTAGGTATTTAGAATTTGGAAGGCATTTTAATGAAATACACGTGACTTGGGCTCATTTGGAGAAGAAACGAACAAGACTACAAACCTACACCAACATCTCTTAAGAATTTCTACTCAGAAGCTAGAGACGGCGTCACAGATTACACGTGACGCCGTCACAATCCATCTCAAGATGGCGTCACAAGATCTTCAGACGGATTCAGAATGTACGACCCATCTCAAGACAGCGTCAAGATTAACACGCGACACCGTCGCAACGATTTCCTATAAATACAAATCTGGTTTTTAGGGTTTTAAGTGTGTAACTTTAGAGTAAAAGAAAGGGACAAACCATAGTTCATTTAGCATCTATTAGGGATGATTTTAGGGCTTCAAAACCCTATAGGACTTCCTTCAATTCATGTTTTAATCAAGTAAGACTATCTTAATCATTTAATATGTCTTGTTGTGTAATTCTTATCTGCTCTTACTTTATCTTTAACATTCTTGGCTAAACCTTCTGTTGTGTTTATTTATGATTGTATGAAACCTAGGATGGAGATCTTAGTGGTGTTGCTTCTTGTGATGAATATGCATGTTAGGTCTTAGAAAATCAGCTTTTGTCTGTATTGCTGTTGATATGTCTAGAAAAACATGATTATGTAGAAAGGATACCATCGGGTAACAGTCTTCATACTACCTTGCCCCTTATATGGTTGATACAGTCTTAATATATTTCAAATGCATTTAATATACTCTTAGGGGCCTTGTAATAGTCTTCATACTACCTTACTTTTGTGTTGTTGGTATGTACTTAAATATACTTACCTTTAACCTAATAAAATGACCCTAAATAACCTAAAACAGATGAAAAATACAATGTATATGTGTGTTTTGGTTATTGTGCTTTGCAGGAAACAGATAAATCATAAATGGACAAAAACGAAGCAAAATGGATAAAACCAAGCACGGGATTGGAAAGAGCGTGAGATATCAAAGCCGAAGGCGTACCCATCTTTTACGGACCAACCCAGACCCATTTTATTAGGCCTGGTCAGCCCAATAAGAATGATACCATAAACCTTAAGCCTTTAATAAGCCTTAAAATCCTTTAACCCATCAAAAGCCCAACACCAAGGCCCAAGTCCACTTTTATAAACCCAGTCAACCCAAAGTTATAAAATGGGTCAAAGCTAATTAATGTTTATCATTTTTCTCCTCCCTCCCATTTGGTCTACCTACCTCCACACTCTCCTACGCTTCTAGACGAAATGTCTGACACCTCTGACACTCCCTAGTCCACGCTGGCAATCCCACACCCCTCATTGGCTGTGAGACGTGGCACATGATCTAAGGGCAAGGATGATGGATATAGAGGCAGTTTGGATTGAAGGGACGAGATTAAAGGCTTTGGACGCTCCTCAAGGGCCTAGAATCTTCCTCACACAACTATAAATAGAGAGGCTCATCACACAAGAGAAGACATGTAGGATTTAACTTAAGCTTTTAGTAATTTAGTAACTTTTAGTTGTTTTAGCTTAATTTTCATTGTAACTGTCTTTTTCCAAGCATTGTAAACATTTGCATATTAATAAAATTCAGTTGGTTTTAATTTCGTGTTTAATCATTGTTTTTAGTTTATGCAATTATGGTTTAAGCTGTTCAAATTAATCCAATAAGCTTCTATAAGCTCTTCATTACTACTTAAGCTAGCTTACACTCAGTTAAGCCCTCAAAAGCTTAACTAAGTTTAGATATTCACAAAAATTCTCCACAAAAATACCTCAGCTTCTTATTTGGATGATAAGCCAATCATGGAAGGGCTTATGGACAATACCAGCTTATCTTTGATAAGCTAGAGCTTGTAGATCTAAGCTTGAAAAAGATAAATTGATCCCTGTTTAGCTGGGATCAAGGTACTTCTCTTTTTCTTACTTTTAAGCTCAAAATTCTGTCTTGCTTATTTTCAGCTTATTTGTGCTTATTGCTTGCTTATTTCTGCTTAGTGTTGCTTATTTAGTTTTATAGATGCTTATTAGTAATAGTTTTCAGCTTTTGACTCATTTGAATGTTGATTTCATATGAATTGTCTTGTTTTTAGTAGAATATGCTAATTGATCTAGCTTATTGATTATTGCTTATTTGTGGGTAAATTTTGCTTAAAATTTCTCAATACCATTAGATCTTAATCTTTTTTAGCTTTTAACAACTTATTGAAGACTGTTTTGAGCTTTAAAATGTGTTTCAAACTTATTAAGGGGTGTTTTTCACAAGCAGTACGAACCTTGGTTAGTACTGTTTGATTGCTTTATATTCTTTAAGCCAAGTTTGATAAGCTCAAACTAAGCTTATAAGACAATTTTAATAAGTAGTTTAAGCTTAAAAATCAAATTTAAGCTTTAAGCTCAATATAGTTTGAATCTGTGGTAGCTTAGCTTATTAGAACTGTTAGAATCATTAGATCCTTATAGGTTGCTTCTTGGTGTTGTTTTCATGCTTGTTTAAGGCTCTAAATGCAGTAGAATAGGTCTAGTTCTTGTGTGCATTTGTCCTTTGAGTTTTAGTCAAATTCTGCCTTAATATCAAATCTATTTTCCAAGTAAAAAGCCTGTTTTCATTAGCAAATTTAGGTTAGAATAAGCTTGATTTAAGGTCTGAAATTGATAACATAAGCTCACTAGGGTATAAGCTTAATCTGTTTTAGCTTATTTTTACATTTAGTAATCATTTAGTAGCTTAAAATTAGGTCTGCAGTAGCTAGTTTGTTCTTTAAAAACCAAAAAGCCAAAAAGATTTTAGCTTAACTGTCACTTTTTCAAGTCCTTCTTTCTAGCTTATTTCTTAACCAATTTTCTAAAATTTAGATTTTATGAGTTCCTTGGATGTTAAAGCTTATCTGTTTTTAGTTTACACCTTATTCCTAGTGCTTATTTGATCTAAAATTAAGCTCAAAGTTGGGCATTCTTCTTTTAAAAACTGCTAGTTTAAGTCTATTTTGCTTTCAGCTTTTAAGAGCTTTAAGCTCATTCTGTTAGTCTAATCCTTTTCACATTAGCTTATTAGGTCTTGGTAGTTAATAGTGTTAAACTTATTTGCTTATCTTTTGCTTAATGAGTCTTATTGTTAAGTTTCAAAATCTGTCTTCAAGTTCAAAAAGCCAAAAAGAATAGTAGTGAGTCTGTCATATTTCATTAGCCTTTTCTAGCTTATTCTTTTATCATGTTTGCTTAATTTTTGCTTATTTGAGTCCTTTGAGTCATGTTATTCATCTGTTTTAGCCTTTTAGTTTTTCTCCTAGTGCTAGTTAGTCTAAAATTTAGCTTTAAAGTTTAGTAAAAAGTCCTTAAAGCCTGCCTTTAGTGTCACTGTCTTAATGCTTTCAAACTGCTTTTCACTGGTCTTCTTATTTTTTAAGTCATCAGTGCTTAGTTAGACTAGCTTAAGAGCTGTCATCAGCTTATTTGATCTTGTTAGCTTATTAGGTCCAAAAAGGCCCCATCAGTTTATCTTATTTTTTTTTAAGAATTGAGAAAACCAAACTGTTGCTTATTTGTTGTTTTTTATTAGCTTATTATTAAGTTTTAGTATTAAGTCCATTTATTAAATTAGCTTATTTTCATTTATACTTTAGCTTTTTTAAATAAAAAAAATAAAAAAATGTTTTGTAAAAAAAGAAAGGCCACAGATTTTGAACCTGTGACCTCTTCTTTATAACACCAACACCTCAACACACACACTCCACTACCAACTGCCCTTGGGACTTTTTCATTTATTACCTTACAACATTTAATTAATATAGTATCTTTTTCAGTTTAAGCTTATTTGCTTATTTGCTTTATAACTGCTTATTAGTTTCATCTTATTTTCCCGGTTTAATTTTCTTAAGTTTAGATTTGTTCAAAGTACTTTTTATGAATTTTTCAGATTTTTATAAATTAGTTTAATATTTTTAATAATATTTTTAGATTAAATTAGTTTTAAATTCATAAAAAATAAAATAAAAGTAAAAAAAATACAATTCTTTTTTCTAAAATTATTTTTAATCATTTAAGACCTTTAGAAATTAAATTTGCATTTTTAGGGTTAAAATTTGATAGTTTAGTTTTTTTGAAGTCTCGGTTTTCGATTCCCATTATCGTTTTTAGCTTAAATTTCTTAATTGCTTTAATTGTTAATTTAGCTTATCTTTATTTTCTTTTGCGTTAGTAGAATTAAATTCAAAAACCATAGTATTGATATTCAAGCATCAAACAAAGTACTTTCAAGGTTTTAAAATTCGCCTCTTGTCAGGATACGACATTCGGGAGATAAATTATTGTTTGTCCTCAAGCAATTTTCAAATCAAACGGGATACTCTCTATACTATAATTAATTTGAGTATATATATTTTATTATGTATAGACTATTTGGATCGAATCACTCCTTGATAGGGTTTCGCAGCTGCACTAGCCGTTCTTATTACCGGAGCGTCTCAAAGCAGACAACACGGTAAGAGTGAATCAGTAAGTTACTATCTTCCCAATTGAGTCGTCAATTCGTGTTCAGCTTTTCTATGTCCATTTACCCTTGTGAGGCTTCCCATGGACATAAGATTGAAAATTGATTTAGGAAAATCAGTCGGTGTGTTAAGATGCAAACGATTTTTAATCAAGGTTGCAAAAATCATAAATCGTTAGCCGGGCGGTCGATCACCTTGTAGCTTGTAATCGGTCTAGGCGGGATTAATCAGCGATTAATTAGAATGACGTTTCTGGTAAAATTTGGGTATTTTCGGCAAGTTTTGTATATTTCTGGCGAGTTTATGGTATTACTAGCAAGACTTTTTCTAAAAAAACAACTTGTAATAGATTTAAACATTTACTATAAGTGATCAAAACAAGTTTACTGTGAGTTTTAGGTACTTTCGGCAAGATTAGAAGGTTTCCGGCAAGTTTGACCACCGATGACCACTATTGATCACCGTTGACCACGGTTGACCTATCTGTTTGACCCTGTTACATAAATCGGCAAGGTCGGTGGCCTTGTAACGCCTAGGCAGCGATTAATCGGCCTTGTAGACCTTGTTTTGCAACACTGATTTTTATAACACACTAAGAGTTCTATCTTTTTCAAAATTAATTTGTCAATTCATATGCTGGACCGAATCGATATCCAGTGTCACAAGTTTGATTCGTGTAGGATCTCACAAGTCACCTACCACAAAGCTTGTTTGATGTTGGCTCTAGAAGGATTTCCATCGTCACTGTGAATACTTTTGGGCATCACTCTGATGTTCTGGCAAAATTACAAGGATAATGCGTAGGACTATTAAGATATTTCTTGTTTTCACATTGTGTGAATTAGCAAGCATATTTTGGATAAGTGTCCTAATGAGATTTATGAATGACCTCTTTTATGGCTCGAGACTTAATAGTGCACATTTGGTTTTAGTAATCAGAGGCTGGAGCAGACTGCCACCTTTTCAATACCAACTAACTCAGAGTTAGAAAGTTGATAGAAATGTGTTTAATCTCTGTGAGAAATGAAACAAGAGTCTTTTGAGAGACCTTGAGTGGCTGGGAAGGGTTGTGCATTGCATCACTGGGTCTATGATGACTATCTTCAATACCAGACAACAGCTTAGTGTTTCTGATAGCATATGTATTGACCCGGTTTCTGCCTAAGTGTAAGGAGAGCTTCTTTTTTTTTACCATTTATCTTTACATTTATTTTTAAATCTTCAACCCCTTCAATGCTTACAAAGACTTCATCACTAACACCTTGTTGGGTTTTTCCAGTGTCAGCTCTGTCTTAGTTCACATTATTCCCTTTTCTCACTTTATTCCTTTTGTATCATACCTAAGGACTTCTATTCTATCTAATGAAATGTCCCTAGGTAGATCCCTCCGGTTCTGGCTGGATCATGGGAACGAATACCTAATCTTAACCGCCTTATAACTCCAATTAATTACGAGCATGGTCGGTCTTTTGATATTGTTCTCAGCCTTAAAACCATTTGAAAACATCGATCAAGGTACTTTGTGATATAAATCAAAATATTTAGTACTTCGATGGTTTTACTTTTCATAAATGCTCCCCCTTAACACATGCATCGATATTCGTAAATGTTTAGCCCATGAAGGGCGAAGCTTGCACTTGAGTCCTTAGAATCACATACATTTTCACCCCTTATTAAAAATGTCAAATTTCTTGATATTTTGGATATCAATTGATTCAAATATGTTTGAAAACAGGTTGGGGAGAAAAATGTTCTGATTATTAACAAGCCATATTATGAACATTTTAATGCTCCCCCTCAATTTATGAGGGTATTATAAATATAGTGTTGAATACGTTAATTTGATTTTTTTTGAATTTATTGAAAAATTATAGAAAATTCGTACTCAAACACTATTGATATTGCCTATTATTATAAGTCAATACTACATATTCACATTATTCACTAGATAAGATTTTGATATTGGACCTGACGATAATACGGTACGCATCATCATTTTGTAGTCCATCTCGAGTTCCCGAGCACCAACCAATTGCTCCAGATTTCTGATGATTTGCCTTTCACGTATCTGCTTTTCAATCAACTTTATTAATGAAGCTCATCCTAAACTTTCTTGAGTATCCCGTCCGAGAATTTATACAGCTCATCAGCCCGTATCACTCGTTTATGTTTGTTCAAGTCTTCATAGATTACCCCTGGTGGTTTGTATGATGGAGTGTAGAGTTCTTTGAATTCTATTTCTGGGAAGGTCTGTTGAGGTGCAGTGATGTTAAGTTTCTTCTGGTAACTCTCTACACCGAGCCGAAGATCCTCGGATCGACATTTGATGACGAGACTTCTTGTGAACATACGAAGAGCCACAATAAAGTCAAAAATATCACTATCGTTGAGATGGAATAGCTTGTGTTGAACATCAAGAATCAGCATGTCTTAAATGTCGTTCAAGTGTAGATCCACGAAGTCACCTTCTTTAAACTTGTATAGCTGTCGATCAACTCTTTCAACACAACTTCTTCCAAGTGACCATATCCATGCAGTTTCTTGACACTAACACTCGTCACACCAAGAATTTTCTAAATGGAATAGACATTACGCTTGGAAAATTTGTTCATCTGAGATCTGTACCAAAGCTTACGCCTTTCACCCCAATGCTTGATCCCCTTTGCAGCGTCTTTGTCTGTAACACCCCCAAAATACGATACACAGCAGAATACAACATTTGGGGTGCTACTTCATAATGCATGCACACGAGTCCCAGTAAACGATCAAATGACACATTTATAAAGCAAAATTTATTTTATTTATATGGAGATCATCAGAGTTACAAGGTCCCAAATTAACTTAAAAACTTCATTTCAAAAGTCATGATACGACTTCTTTTCCAAAGCGTCCTTTTGTTTAAATGGACAAAACATTTCACCGAGACACAGTGTTGATCCCACTTGAGTAGATCTTAAATTCCTTAGCTTGTGTAAGGTTTAGTTATGCTAGATAAATCCAACACAACTATGATAGAAACTTTGTAAAATATATCAAAGATTATGCGGAATCTAATCTTTGATCAATAAGAAGAATATGCAATAGAACAGTAATTCTAATGAACACACAGATTAGCAAACAAAGCTTCAATATATTAATACGAATACTCTAACTAGTATTAGGGTTACAAAACCTTGAAGCTAGAACGATATCAAAACAAAAGATATCAAACTCTATGCCCTAGGACCTCCTTTTATACACCAGGGAGTCCTAGTCGATTTACAATATATTCCTAAAACTTAGAATATTCTCTATGATCTATTCTATAAATAACTAATACTTATCACGTAAGTAATCTTGATCTCCAATCAATCTTTATCCTTTCTTCTGTCTTTATCCATTCTCTGACAGTAGAAACTCTTTCAGCAGTCTTAATCTTTGAGTAGTTGTAACTTTGTACCAGCAGCATTAACTCTAAACACCAGCAGTAGTAACTTATACGCCAGCAACATTAACTGTGTACAAGCAACATTAACTACTTAGAATATTTTCTTCAATCTTCACCAGCAGTACTAACTTTACTCTAGCATTACTAACATATAATACTAGCAGTAGTAACTGTGAACTACCAGTACTAACTTTATACTAGTAGCACTAACTACTTAGCATATTTTTCATTAAAGTTAATGAACAACACTAACTTTAGCTTAGCAGCAGTAAGACAAGCCTGAGCAGCAGTAACTCCAAGATCATCAAGAAGTCTTTTAATCCCAACAATCCTCCCCTAAACTTGATATTTATCTCTAAAATCATCAAGTTTCTTCATTAAAAGCTTCATAATAACCATGAGGATGCTTCCAAACACTTTATTAATTCTTGAGATGTTTTGTGAGAAGTTTAAGAAGCTGATAACACATTTCATTCTAATGATCAGCTTGCAGCTACCTATTTAGCATATCTGTGATTGTAGGTGCTGTTAGAGGATATCTCTTTTCTACCAACATATGAATCTGCACATTTTGCTTCCTCAATGAATGTACTCCACATGAATCATATAGCTTCCAATCTAATACTCTATAGTCTGATTGATTTTTCCATACATTATCCTCTACATGTGGTTCAAACATTGTCTTCAAATCTCCATATAAAACTAAATCCAAGTCCTCCACTGGTCTTGTTGATCCATACTTAGCTTTTACCAACTTGTACAAAGTTTCCAAGTCTTCTCTGTCAAAACTTTTAAGCATATGACTGAACACTAAGTACATCTTTGAACTTCCATCAGCCCTGATTATCTGGTAATAGCTTTTCTTCCCCTCTTTATGAATCTTCCAGTCAACAATGCTTGGAGACTTAACAGCCAAAGGAATAGCATCAAGTGCAACCTCTTCTTCATCTGGAATGACTTCCATTAGACTTTTAAGCTCTGCTGTTTCTTTGTCATCATCCACCTTTTGCTTCTTTGAACTCTCTTGTTCTAACTCTTCTCCTGCTCTCTTTGAACTACCTTCCACCAAGTCTGTTCTGAAATCAACAAATGTATTCACCCTTTTGAAAGCTCTGTCAAACATCTTCTGAATAGAATCAAAAGATTTGTTCTTCAAGTCTTTGGGCTTCTTTCCTTCCATATTCTTCAGGTAAGTACACATGATTTTTCTTTGTTGAGCTTGGGTTGGTGGTTTGTTCCTCTTCTCTTCTGCTCTTTTTGCTGCAAAGTGCTTTCTTCTTTTCTCCAAGAGTTGTACAAATAATGTAGCCTTTTCTGCATCAGACAACTCTTCTTGCTCTTGTGCTTGCAGTCTTTGAGCCAATTCATGATCAGCCTCAATCTTAGCCTGAATATCATCCCATTCTTCAGTCAAGGCAACATTGGCTTCTTGTTCTTTTTCAGCTTTCTCTCTTGTAAGTTTTACTTCCTCGTCAAATTTAGCTTGTAACTTTGAAGCAATTTCTTCATCAAGCCTGATTAGTTCTTTCTTCTTCATACGCTTCTCAGGTTCTACCATTATCCCTTTGCCTTTATCTTTTGATGGCAGTTATTGAGGTCTTGTTCTTGTTGTAGATTCACTCTGCTCTCTTATCACAACCCCTTTGACTTTGGGTTTTGCACTTCTAATCTCTATTAAAGTCTGAGCAAGAGTCAAATCATTAGTAATTATACTTTCAGTTGGACTGGCAATACTAATCTCAACATTGGCAGTAGTAACTACTTCACCAGTAGTAGTAACTGGATCAGTAGTACTAACTTCCTTTTCAGCCACATTAATCTCTTTTTCAGCCATATCCTGTCCTACAAACACTTCTTCATCATCAAGAACACCTGTATTAAACATTAGATCATCACCATACCTCCCTTGAGTTTCATCAACTAGTGTAATCTCTGCATCTTTATCAATGTCATCAATTTTCCTCCCCTGTTTGGATGCATCCTCCTGATCACCCAAACTAGCTTCAACAGAGGAAATCACTCTTGCAGATCTATCAACCTTGTATAATCTTTTGAGCTTGTGAGTTCTTGACCCTCCTTTCTTTTCTAACTTCTTGACTCTTAGTTTCAAACTTGTAATCTCCTGAGCTTGAGCAGTCTTTGTGTTCTCCAGGTCAAGAACTCTTTGTTGTAATTTGGTACAAAATTCCATCAATTCCTTAAGTTTCATACTATCCTCATCACTTCGAGGTGTGTTAACTCCTGCGAGCAGTGAATCATTCGATGTTTTACACACATTCTCAAACCTAGTTTGAGCAATTGTGTCTCTCATGGTGTCTTGGCACCTAGGACCACCACCTGAAGTAGTTCCTTGGGAACCAGCTTCATTAGATGCTGCCTTGGATCGGGTCTTAATGATGTTACCACTGTCCTGCTCTGCTTCTAAGCAGTAGTGGCAGCCCTTACCAAACTGTCATCCAACTCCTTATAGACAGCCTCATCTGCAACATTTTCTGTAGAACCACTAGGTTGAGGTACCTCAGTTTTCTTTTTAGGCTTCCTAGGTTTTTGTGACTTTTTAGGTTGAGAGGTTGATGGTTGAGTAATGATGGGTGTGTATTGGGGATCAGTAGGCATTGCTGAACTTTCACCCTGTTCTTGTTGAGCTTGTACCATCATTATAGGAAATAAAGGTGTTATTTTATCAGAAAAATCCTTTCCTACCCTTCTCATATTTACAAAAACCTTCTTAGTGTGAGAGGGTGCAACATAAATCCTCTTATGAACTGACATATCATCAAGTTTTTGATCCAAAAAGAGTTGTACAAACCTTGGATACATTAAGAATTTGCCATACACATTATCTAAATTCTTCATCATACTTTCAAAATTTAGTTTTGAAAAGTTGAACTTCTGGTTTATGGCCAAACAGGTAATTGCAGATGCCATTGTGCTACTGAACTCATTCCATGCAGTATTCTTAGGACTTAGACATTGTAAAATCGTATAAATGAAGAATTTCCATTGTGGATAGAAGAATGATTTATAGAAAATGAGCTTTTGAGACAATTTTTCATACCCCATCAGTGTGAGTTGTTCAAAAATGGTAGCATTGGGTAGACAATCAACACCTTCAGCATCTTCTAGTTGAAGATCTCTTCTCACAGTTGATTCAGTTATGATTATCTTCTTCCCATCCACCCGAACATGTAACTGTGCTTCCCCATTGATAGTTTTAACCTTAACAGTAGTCCAGAATTGCTTAATGCAAGAGATATATATATAGTGGGGTTAACGGTTAACACATATTTTATAGGGTGAGCATTCAAAAAATTCAAAATTTGCTCAAACCCATCACTTTCTATGGGTTTTTAGAAAAACGCGACCAGATTATGAGTATCGATGAACTTTATGGTCGTCATTGTGTTGGGTTTTGATAATAGATGATGAAATTGTGTTATGGTTTATTTTTAGAGAGTATTTGAAAGAGTAAAATTGATTGAATTATTAATTGAAACCCTTAATCAAAGTATTTATGAAAGTACCCTCAACATCATTAACATTCATCTGGCAGCATTAAGTTATGCCTAGCAGCATTAACTTACAACTAGCAGTAGTAAGTTATGCCTAGCAGCATGAACTTTGAGTCACCAGCATTAACTCCAATTCCATTCTAAACAATTTTTCCATCATCAATTTAACATTTTGGTTTACAAAAACTCTCTGTCTGTTTTTGCTTTCTCTCAATTCTTTTAGCTCACAATTCTCTCTGTCTGTTTTTGCTTTCTCTCAATTCTTTTTACTCACAATTCTCTCTGTCTGTTTTTACACAGCTCTTCAATTATCAATCTAACACATTTCTTTGCTTTTCCTGCAAAATGTTAGTCCAAAAACCAAGAAAATACAAGCCATAGCAATTTTCTCAACTATCACAGTGTTAATTATACCATCAGTATTAAGTATAACTAACAGCAGAAACGCAGCAGTATTAAGTATAACTAGCAGTACTAATTATACTTAACAGCAGAAACTTTTAATGACATGAATAACAGTACTAATTCATACAAAACTCTACAAAAACATAAAGAGATAAAAGACTTTTAAGGATTTAGCATTCCAATACTAGCAATCAAATATTGAAATCTACTTACATCAAAAGCTTTTGTAAGCAAATCTGCAACATTCTTGTCAGTATGGATTTTGACCATTTGAATCAATTTCTTATCATTGCAATCTCTAATAAAATGGTGTCTAATCTCTATATGCTTTGTTTTTGAATGAAAAACAGGATTTTTAATTATGCAAATAGTACTGTTATTGTCAATAAAGATCTTGGTATGCATAAAATTGTACCCATAATCAAGTAGTTGATTCTGAATCCAAAGCACTTGTCCACAGCAACTTGAAGCAGCCACATATTCAGCTTCTGTTGTGGAATTTGCAACCACTGTCTGTTTCTTGCATTGCCATGATATTAATCTACTTCTAAGAAATTAACAACCTCCTGTTGTAGACTTCATATCCAAGCTTGCTCCAGCATAATCACTATCAGTGTATGCTACCAAATCAAAAAGAGAATCTTTTGGATACCAAAGTCCCAATTTTGGTTGACCTTTTAAGTACCTAAAAATCCTTTCCACTGCATAAAGATGTGAAACTTTTGGATTGACTTGGTATCTAGCACAAGGACATACTGCAAACATAATGTCAGGTCTTGAAGATGTAAGATACATCAATGAACCAATCATTGACCTATACATATGAACATCCACTTCTTCACCATCTTCATCCTTGAGCAAAGGATTTTGAGTTTCCATTGGTATGCTTGCAGTCTTGACTTCTGTAAACCTAAATTTCTTTAGAATTTCACCAACATATTTATCTTGACTAATAAATATGCCATCCTTCTTCTGCGTCACTTGTAATCGCAAAAAGAATGCAAGTTCTCCCATAGAACTCATTTGAAATTTCTCATGCATCAACTTCTCAAATGCAATGCATAACTCCTTCTTTGTTGAACCAAAGATGATATCATCTACATACACTTGAACTAACAGAATATCACCTTTGAACCCTTTTGATAAACAAAGTTTTGTCTATCTTTCCTCTCTGAAACCTATTGTCCAACAAATAAGTTGACAAGGAAGTCTAGATCTTCAAATCCTGGTGGTTGACAAACATAGACTTCCTCTTCAGTCTTACCATAAAGAAAATCACTCTTGACATCCATCTGGTATACCACAAAGTCTTTAAATGAGGCATAGTCTAAGAATAGCCTAATTGCTTCAATTCTAGCAACATGGGAAAATACCTCATCATAGTCAATCCCTTCTTTTTCTGTGTACCCTTGAGCAACTAGTCTTGCTTTATTTTTAATCACAATTCCTTTTTCATCCTTTTTATTCCTGAAGACCCATTTAGTACCTATAGCCCGTTTTCCATTAGGTAACTCCACTAAAGTCTAAACTTCTTGTAACTTGAATTGTAGAAGCTCTTCCTGCATA
>BQNB010036175.1:47500-50332 GCA_026074375.1 Tanacetum coccineum
GGTTTAAGGGTGTACGGGTTCGTGATGTGCATGTGCTAATAATGTGGTGGTGCGAGTGTATAGATACATGTGGTGTACGTTCGATGTACGAGTTCGTGATGTACGCGTACTTAGGGTGTATTTCGTATCGTGTGGTGTACGAGTCGATGGTGTACGAGTTGTGGTTTGCTACTAATGTTGTAGTGTACAAGTCGCTGGTGTACGAAGACGGTAGTCGTACGAGTCGGGTGGTGTGCGAGTCGGTGTGAGGTGCTAAAAGTCAGGTGTGTGTCAACGAGTCGGTGGTTATTGTAGGATTCTGCGTGTATCAATGTCGAGCCGTAGGGTTTGTACGAAGTTTGTTACAACACAAACTGGTGAATGTGATTGTTGATTGTACTTTGAGTTTTGACGTCACATACCATTAAATAGACTATAAAGTTGTAATACTACCATATAAACGTTCATGTTAAATGAAAATTACTAGTGTTTAAGCATAATTAAGTAAAAACGTTACACAAAATTGGATTAAATCTTTGCCAATGTGATATATTTTAGGTTTTTATTTATAAATAGTCTTTGTATTAGGATATTATATACACTAACACACATTCTTTACACCTTTTAAATTATCATCTTGTCAGTGTAAGATCAATATATACGTCCATCATCATGGTTTTTATTACTTCTTATTTTAACAATTTTAAGAATGCTAACACCACATTAACTCCTCTCTATGCACTAATATTACTAATATATATTATTTTATCATTCACTAATAACTATATATTATTTTAATATATATATATATATTGAAAAGAAAATTTATTTGACTCCATAGGGTCAGTTTATGAATTTTAAAAACACATTTACTATTGTTTACACAAGCAGTTTATGCATCAAAATCAGTACAATCCGTGCAACGACATTTGTCCAACACACAAATTCGTTATTACGATTCCACAGTTTTAAAATCATCAATCTACAAAACATCAGTTCGGTCAATGGTCACAACAAGTACCAAAAATAATAATACCCACCCACGGACTATGAAAGCAAGTATCATACACGTGCTAAGGATCCACCAACCGGAATCATTCCACACTCAGGGTTAAGTCAATCTAGTAACAAGACCACTCAAAACATCAACATCCACAATCACACAAAACTCATAACCAAAGATAATCGTAATCTTTTCATAACCATAAAAATGATAATAATGCTGGGGGTAGTACACATACAACAAAAAATCCCCCAAGAGTTACAATCTTCAATTCTAAGACCGATACATCAAGTCATGTTGATTTATATGTTTCTAATACAAGAATCCTAACAAATCTGATTGGTCGTGATGTTCACAAAAACAAAATACACCCGACAACATGACCCCACTAACTGGCACTAGCAGTTTAGTGCTATACAAATGTTCATAATCTAACCAAAAAACAAAATAAATGACCAATAGGACTACTGAGATCCTGGTGGTCTGCTCTAATGGCTGTACATCTCAGAAACCATAGTCTGCAGCTGTTGAATCTATAAATCCCTCTGCTGGACAGCTGCCTGCAAATCCTGTACATGCTGGGTCAATATGGCAATCACCTCATCTCTCTAAGTCACAGTCTGCTGACCCTGCTCCACCTGAGCACCAACCTGCTCTAATCCGTCCTCGACCTGACCCATCTGGGATGCCATAACCTGCACCTGTCCCTCTATAGCAGAAACCCTAAGACCAATCTCCCCAATAGTAATGATGTCCGCCACCTCAGCGTCACTGGTATGTGCTTAATTACACATACCTTTTACCTTTAAAAACGAGCTAAAATAACCAAAAATGGACTTAAAATGCCAAATATACGCTTGTTTTGCTAATTGTATTGTGCAGGAACGGATATCTAAGAAAAGGACGAAAAACAAAGCCAAAACGACAAAACCGGACTCGGAATGGAAAAGACTGTGAAAGACAAAGCCAAATCGAAACAGAAAAGTCAATCAAGTCAAAAAGTCAACAGAAAAGTCAACTGGTCAAAGTCAAAGTCAACCCCGACAAATCCAAAAGTCAACAATTGAAGAAATATAAGTTTGAGGGCTTAAATTGCCAATCCCTAAAACTTATATTTAATGAAGAAAAGAGAAAAAGAAAGACAAGGGGGAAAACAGCCATTATGGAAAAGATGAACTATGAGGGCCAAAGCTGCCAAGTCTCATAAGCTTTAACCAAGGTTTTAACATTCTTCTTGTCTGAACAGTTGACTGCACTTCACCAATCACATTGTCAATTGGGTGATCTTTATGAATTCTTATATTTGGAGTGGTTGGAACAATATAGGAATTTGTAATGTTCCCCAAATCAACTTCTGGTTCTTCTTCAGTGATGTCTTCTTTATATGGACTAGCAGTACTAACTGATGAACCAACAACATTAAGTTCAAGACTAACAGTATTAATATCAAGACTGGCAGTATTAACTTGTTGCCCAACAGCATTAACATCTTTTAAACTGCTATCAACTAAAAACCTTTCTTGTTCAGCATTCTCATTATTTAGACCATCTTCATCCTGCTTTTGAGTATCATTAGCAGTGTTTGGTTCACCATTTTCAACATTCTCTGTAGGTGAATCAAAGTATGAAGGATCTTTCCAAATTGGCATCACAATACACTCTTGACTGTTAACTTCTAATGTACCTGCAGAGATATTAGAGACTATGTTATCCCACTAATTTAATCCATTACACAACAATAATCTTTACCAATATGCTAGAAAATAATAAGAAAACTTAGAGAGAGAAAGTAGAGAGAGAAACAAGAAAGGAAGATTAGATTAGAGAATTGGTGGATTACAAGTGATAGA
>BQNB010036176.1:0-17361 GCA_026074375.1 Tanacetum coccineum
TGCCTCCATCTTCAATGTTATCTCCAATGTTTAATCCTCAAGAATTCTTTCTTCCTGAGGAATTATTGCCACTTAAGAAATGAGATCGTGACCGATCATCCTCCTATACTTCTGCCTAACCTCAAGAATTTGAGATAGGAGAAAGCTTTCGTAAGACAAGTCTGGAACATCACGAGGAGCAAATTGAGTAAATTTTGAATCACCTAGATGAACTCTCTCTCAACCGTATTGAGCACATAGAAGACAAAATAGAAGGTCTCGAAAATGGTCAGGTGATCATACAACAAGATTTTGACAATCTGGAAGCTGAACTCCAAGAGTCTCGTACTCAAATTGCTAAACTTCAAAGAAAGCAATTGGGAAATAACAGCAAGATTGCTCTGGCTCGCTTCAGGATTGCTAATCTAGAACAAATCATCGAAGATATCCAGGCTCGTCACCAAGCAGACAAGGAAAGTCTTCTGAATGCAATCTATGAACTCAAGAACAGCCAGGAAGGACCATCGGACTACTAGATTAGATACTAGTTATAGCTTTTGATAGAACCTAGCCACGGGATGTGTGGTATAAATAACAACACTTGTCAAATTTTGACTATGTACAGTACAAAGGCAAGTTGTTCATGATATAATACAATGGCAATCCCGTTATACCTTGTTGTTTCATAATACCGATATATCCATCCTAAAACAATTTCTCTTATATCATCATCTCCGTCTTCATCATTATGAATCATACCATGACTTCTAAATAAATCATAGATACTTATTTGATATGAATTATCTATGAATTATCTATGATATCACTATTGTGACAATGTTTATTTTTGAACCTTACGCATTTTAAGGAAAGAATTATGATATCATTCTTATTACGTGTTGTCTTATGTTGATAGAATGCCTCCCAAAAGGACATCAACATCTGAAGCACCAGCCATGACTCAAGCTGCCATCAGGAAACTAGTTGCTGACAGTGTTACCGCAGCTCTGGAAGCACAAGCTGCAACAATGGCAAATGCTGACAATACCAATAGGAACACCGGAGAAAGAGAAGCTCCTGTAGCAAGAAAGTGTAGCTACAAAGAGTTCATGAGCTGCCAACCTATCAACTTCAAAGGTTCAGAAGGAGCTGTTGGACTTATCTGCTGGTTTGAGCGAACTGAATCAGTGTTTTCCCGTAGCAACTGTACCGAAGACTGCAAGGTGAAGTTTGCTACTGGTACTTTAACTGAAGAAGCTCTATCCTGGTGGAATTCTTTTGCCCAACCTATTGGGATAGAAGAAGCTTACAAGATTACCTGGGTTGAATTCAAGAAGCTTTTGATAAAGAAGTATTGTCCCCGAACTGAGGTCCAGAAGATGGAAGACGAATTTTACCATCTGACTGTGAAGGGGAATGATCTCAAGACATATGTGAGAAGATTCCAGGAATTAGAAACCTTGTGTCCCACTATGATGCCAGATTCTAAGAAAATGATGGAAGTTTTCATCGGGGGATTGCCTCGAAGTATTGAAGGGAATGTTACCGCCTCTAAACCTCAAACTCTAGAGGAAGCCATTAACATAGCCCAGAGGCTAATGGATCAGGTAACAAAGCACACTCCGGTGCAAGTATCAAGTGATCATAAATGAAAGTTTGACGACAGAAGAACTTTCAACAACAACAACTACCATAACACCAACACCAACAACCACTACAATAATCACTAACCACAACAGAACAGAAGACAGGAAACCTTCAGGGCTTATGCTGCCACCCTAACTGAAAACAATAGGTATACTGGAAACCGTCCTTTGTGTAAGAAATGCACTCTGCATCACATAGGACATTGCACTGTTAAGTGTAATACTTGCAACAAGGTGGGCCATCTGATGAAGAACTGTAGTAACAAAGGGCCAGCAACTAGAAGTAATCTGCTACCAGTGATAGTTACTTGTCATGCCTGTAGAGAGAAAGGGCATTATGCAAATCAATGCCGAAAGACCACCAACAACAATGCCCAGGGAAGAGCCTACATGTTGAGGGATAGGAATGCTCACCAAGACCCGAACGTAGTCACGGGTATGTTCCTTCTAAACCAACATCTAGCTAGATTATTATTTGATTCTGGATCCGATAAAAGCTTTGTATCCATATCTCTTGCCTCTATGTTAAATATTTCACCCATTATAATAAATACCTTTTACAATATCGAAATGGCTGACGGAAACCTAGTAAGCACAAACACCGTTATTCAGGGTTGCACCCTGACCTTGTTAAACTAACCTTTCGAAATTGATCTTATGCCAATCAAAATCGGTAGTTTCGACGTCGTCATTGGTATGGATTGGTTATCCAAGTATCATGCTAGAATTATCTATGACGAGAAATTCGTCCACATCCCAATCAAAGGTGAAACTTTGATCATCCGAGGTAATCAAAGTAAAACTCGACTAAATCTCATATCCTGTATAAAAACCGAAAGTAAACGAGCTCATGTAACCTCTACCAATGCCATCTATATCTATGTTTACATCATGTAAACATCCTAATATGTCAAGTCTATATGTTAATATCATTTTTACTAAGTATATTATCCATTTAACATACCATTTACAACGTTATATCAAAACAGACCTTATTCATTAATGTTTATATCAAAACCCTAATTATATGTAATGTATACATATAAAATGAATGTGCAAGCCTTCAAGCATGTGTAAAGGTGACTAATGGCAAATGTTTAACCCAACCATTTCCAAAGTCGATTACGCAAGCACGTAGCATATCCTCGAGAGTTTGGATGGTTCTCTCGCTTTGTCCGTCGGTTTGCGGATGATATGCAGTACTCATATCCAAACTTGTACCCAAAGCCTTCTGAAGTGACCTCCAGAAATTTGATGCGAACCGAGGGTCACGATCACAGATAATTGAGACAGGTATTCCATGCTTCGTGACTACCTCCTTTAGGTACATTCTCGCCAGTTTATCCAAGGGATCCGTTTCCCTCATTGGCATAAAAATGGCAGACTTTGTAAGTCGGTCAACGATCACCCAAATAGTGTCATAACCCTGTGACGACTTAGGAAGCTTTGTGACAAAATCCATCGTGATGTTGTCCCACTTCCATTGAGGTATCTCGGGTTGTACTAACAAA
This sequence comes from Tanacetum coccineum, assembly GCA_026074375.1. Classification (NCBI taxonomy): domain Eukaryota; kingdom Viridiplantae; phylum Streptophyta; class Magnoliopsida; order Asterales; family Asteraceae; genus Tanacetum; species Tanacetum coccineum. Next base: position 3,137 of record BQNB010036176.1, read on the forward strand.
CCCGATGGTCTCTTGTGTTCGGCCTTGACCTTAGCACAGGTCAAACATTTGCTAACATAGGTGGCGATGTTGGCTTTCATATTGGGCCACCAATATAGCTTCTTTATATCCTGGTACATCTTGTCAGAACCCGGATGAATAGAGTATTTAGACTTGTGGGACTCGTGCATGATCACAGTCCTTAAGTCGTCATAACATGGTAACCAACTCCTGCCATTTAAGCACAGAGTTCCATCCGTGCGGGGTTCCAACTTTTCCGTTCTAAGTTTCTCCGGATCTTTTGAATTCTCAACCAACATACCTCCAACATCTTCGCTTTTGATGTTCTCTGGTTTCCGTGCTTCAGTCTGAGCTTTCAGGATTTGTTTAGGAAGATCCAAGCCAATAGTCATGACTAAGGCTCGAACTCTTAATGGTGGTTCTCGTTCCTTCCTGCTCAGAGCATCAGCAACAACATTCGCCTTCCCTGGGTGATAACGAATTTCGCAATCGTAATCACTCAGCAACTCTAACCAGCGACGTTGCCTCATATTTAATTCCTTCTGATCAAGAATGTGTTGTAAACTTTTGTGATCAGTGAACACCGTACACTTGGTTCCGTACAGATAGTGCCTCCAAATCTTGAGAGCGAACACTACTGCTCCAAGTTCCAAATCATGAGTCGTATAGTTCTTCTCATAAATTTTTAACTGGCGTGATGCATTGCATCAGCACAGCACCCAAACCATTCTTTGAAGCATCGTAGTATGCGATGAAATCTTCACTTCCCTCAGGCAAGGCCAGGATTGGTGCACTGCACAGCTTCTGTTTCAACAGTTGAAAAGCTGCTTCTTGTTTATCGCCCCAATCAAACTTGACACCTTTCTGGGTTAGTTTGGTCATTGTCTTGGCGATCTTTGAAAACCCTTCGATGAATCTTCTATAATAGCCGGCAAGGCCCAAAAATTGGCGAATCTCCGTTGGTGTTTTAGGAGACGCCCAATCTTTGATAGATTCAATCTTGGCAGGGTCAACGTGAATACCTCGACAATCAATCACGTGACCGAGGAATTATACCCTAGAAATCCAGAATTCACACTTGGAGAACTTGGCGTACAATTCTTCCTTCTTAAGCAATTCCAAGATCTGCCTAAGGTGTTCTTCATGTTCCTTCTTACTTTTGGAGTAGATCAAAATGTCATCGATGAAGACAATTACAAACTTGTCCAGATATGGTTTACACACCCGGTTCATAAGGTCCATGAACACGGCCGGTGCATTAGTTAAACCAAAAGACATGACTTGAAATTCATAGTGACCGTATCGAGTCCTGAATGCAGTCTTGGGAATGTCTTCTTCTCGAACCCTCAACTGGTGATACCCTGACCTCAGATCGATCTTTGAATAAATACTCGACCCTTGCAGCTGGTCGAATAGGTCATCGATCCTTGGGAGTGGGTAGCGGTTCTTCACTGTTAGTTTGTTCAATTCCCTGTAATCGATGCACATCCGGAAAGACCCATCTTTCTTCTTTACAAACAGAACCGGAGCTCCCCAGGGTGAGGAACTTGGTCTTATGAAGCCTTTGTCTGTAAGTTCCTGCAGTTGCTCCGCTAGTTCCTTCATTTCGGACGGTGCTAATCTATATGGTGCCCGTGCTACAGGTGTAGCACCCGGTACCAAATCGATTCGAAACTCCACTTGTCGAGTGGGTGGTATACCCGGCAAGTCCTCAGGAAAGACTTCAGGAAATTCTTGAACAACTGGCACATCTTCAAGTCGTTTCTCCTTTGACTTGTCTTCGTCTTTGGTTGCGGTGATATTTGCTAAGAATACGTGACATCCCTTCGTTAAATACTCTTGAGCCTTAGTACACGAGATGATGTTTAATCGGGTCCCGTGTTTATTGCTGCTTCCGTCACCACGAACGATTAAAATTTCGTCTCCAAAAGGAATACGAACGATCTTTTCCGCACAGACAATAACGGCATGGTACTTTGCCAACCAATCCATACCAATTATCACGTCAAAACTACCTAGTTCTACGGGCATTAGGTCTATGTTGAAAGGATGATTTAAGAGGTTTAATGTACAACCCCGGATAATAGTGTTTAATCCAACTATTCGCCCGTCGGCTAGTTCGACATTATAATTATGATCTAATGCAGTCGGAGTGATAATAATTCGAGAGCTAAATGCAGTAGATACAAAACTCCTATCGGCACCAGTATCAAATAAAATAGATGCATATCGGTTGTTTAGGAGAAACATACCCGTGACGACATTGTTGTCCGGGTTTGCCCCTGCATTGCCCACGGCATACACCTTTGCCTGAGCCTTGGTATTTCCAGCCTGATTACCCCGGTTGTTGTTGTTCTTCAATTTTGGGCAATCCTTCTTGAAATGCCCTTGAGCACCACATTCAAAACAAGCCCTCTGATTAGCCCCAGTGTTGACATTTAGGGGATTCTTGCAGTCACGACCTAAATGGCCAAATCGGTTGCACTTGTGGCATTTGGGAGCACAAGGACCCTCATGGTGATAGTTACATTTGGAACATAGAGGTTTAGGCCCTCCGTATGGTCTCCTATCACCATTTCCTGTGGCATAAGCTCTTCCAGTGTTTTGTCTCTTGTTTGGTTGCTGATTCTGGTTGTTCCTGGCAGTGTCATCAGACTTTCTTTTGTTGTCAGCCTGACGTTCAGCCCAAGTGTTGATCTTTTTGTCCATGAGTTCAGTGGCGAACTCAATGGCATCCTGCATAGTTTTTGGCTTAGTCGCCATCACACTGCCATGGATCGTGTCGGGCAAGCCACCGACATATTTCTCAACTTGGTCTATTTCTTCCGGAAACATCCGATCGCACATTAGTGCCAGTTCTTAGAAACGTTGGCTATAGGTTACCACATCGTTACCCTTTACCTTTAAATTCCACATTTCGAACTCCAGTTTCTTAATTTCGCCCCTTGGGCAGTATTTGTCTGTCATCATCTTTTTCAGTGTCCTCCATGGCATTGCATGGGCAGCTTCAGGAGTAGTGGTCTTAACATGGGAGTTCCACCATGTAAGAGCATTTCCTTGCAGGGTACACGTAGCAAATTTGACCTGGCATGCTACTGTACAGTTGCTTATGCTGTAAACAGATTCTATCTTTTCAAACCACTAAGTGAGTCCGACAACTCCCTCAGTGCCCTTGAAGTTCAAGGGTTGGCATTTTAGGAAGTCCGGGTAGGTGCATTCACGAGCAACTTGCACAGGCCTTCTGGCACCCGTTCTAGAAGTATGGCTGATCTTCGCCTATTCCTGGCTGCATCACATGCTGCCAGTATCAAAGCTGTATCGTTCGTCAATCATTGCCTAAAGTTGGGCATTGGTGACAGATGTAGTGGTATGAGTGTTTGTGACTAGTGTTGGTGTTGCACCTGGGTTTAACCTCGTGGTCCTTCTCTTTGGTGCCTTTTCTTAAGCACATGAAAACATAATAACCCATAGATTTTCATATGACATAAAAATATTACACATTAAATAAACCAAGATCACATACACAGTGAAATGTACAACTGTTATTGAAATTAACCATTGGTTTAACCCAAATCGACATTCTTTATAATAAATTCGATTTTATAGATAACGTTAATCCATCAATTTCATATTATAACTTGGAAAAAACATTACATGTTCGGGGTAAGATAAAAATGATTACTACACTTATGGTTACAAGACAAAAGAAACAAACCTAAAGCATACTAGCCGGGATATACCCGTAAACACTTAGTATGTTGGACCAAGATAGATAATACCTGAACAAAAGACCTATACTGAGGTAGTAAACAAATCATAAAGATCTATACAGTCTGCTAGCTAGTAATAACCCATAATACTTAACAGGCTGCATAGCATAGCTACAACATAACCAAATCTAGGAACTGCTACCAGCCTCCCCTGGTGCATCAGGTTGTGTCGGACCTTTTGCGGGTCCATGCTGCCTCTGTAACTCGGCCATCTGAGTCTGTAGTCCTTTCAGCAACTTTAATGCCTTAGTCAACTGGACCTGCCTCTGGTGGTCTGCTGCCAACAACTCTTTAATCACCCCCTGTCTCTTGTGATCTGCTGACTGTAACTTTGAAATCAATGCACGATGCCTCACTATCGTAGCACGTAATGACATAACATCGAACTTGCTAAGTCGCTAGATGAGTAAATTGATAGTCCCACATGCTCACGAGCCATCCTAGCCTCTCTCTCTCTATCATTACTGCTAAACGACGATGAACAAGCCTATCCTTATACAACAGTTTGACTCAGGCTCTTAGTAGAGACCGGTCATCTTGAGCATCCTCCATCATACCATACATGATGGTTTGTCTCGCTGTCAATCAGTGTAGGAAAAGATTGGTAACCCTCTGATTGACCCCCTCTAGGGTGGTCGGTGCAATCTCCTCGATGGCTCCTACCAGATCATCCCATGTATCTGTAATGCCATAGTCTAACTCCCTAGACATCGGACGTCCGGGAGCGACATCTACCCTATCGACAAATCCATAAAGGTCTCCCCTTGCTACGGAATAAGGGTCTTCCCTCGCTACGGCAGGTCCATCCTGCCTAGCAGCACCGGCTGCTGAACTCTCCCCGACCTCATGATTAGGGGTGGGAGCAGCAAAATGCAGCCTCTTCCGAAGCGGTAAACAACTCTCAGGAACTTCGATATGAGTAGGGCTATTGGGTGGTGGTGATGGTATAGGTAATGGTGGAGATGGTATCTGGGGAAGTGGTGATGAGTATGGAATGAGGGGTGATGGTGGTGTGGCCGCACACTCATCAGTCTCAAACGGCTCGGTCTCCTCCTCGGATGGGACATGATCAACAGCTGGTAAAGCAACAACTGTATAGTCGGCAGGAGCTAGGTGCTCCTCCTCCTCCTCATCCTCCTCCTCATCATCATCATCATCGTCATCATCGTCTCGTCTGTCAGCAGGATAGTCGGCAGGGTCCTCCTCAGGATCCTCCTCATCATCCTCCTCTGGATCCCTCTCTGGATCAGACTCGGGAATATATCCTGGTGAGTCAGCAGTGGGTGAGGTAGCGGCAGGCAACGGCTGCTCCTCGGCTGGAAAGACATCATCCTCGGGTGGTATATACTCCGGGTACACCGGCTCCGGTACATAAGGTAAGTAAACGGGTGAGGGTGGTGCCTGCTCTGGCTCCTCAAGGCCAGGCACGTAGTCCGGTGATGGTGGTCCATCAACTCCTGGTGACCCCATGTCTGAATCGTCCTCAACTGGAATGGATACTGATGTGTATGTAACTGTAGAATGCTCAGAATCTGACATGATAATATCTGAAATCAAAAGTAGCTTATATAAGTATGCTAATATAAGACTCTTATCCTTATATACGTAATATCTTATAAACACGTATATCAATCATGAATGCATCTAGTTCAACCAACTAATGTACAATTAGTGTATGTATGTCCCATGAAAACCCCTTTGTATGAATGCAATGTTTAAAAACGGTTATAGTCTAACAAAAACATTTGACCTGGTTCTCTATAACCTTGGCTCTTGATACCAATCTGTAACACCCCCAAATTGGGTCGCAGCGGAATAAGGGTCCGGGGTGTGTTACTTCTCAGATCACTAGCACAAGATATATATTGAACGACAATTAAAAGTCGTTTTAAAACTGATACATTAGATTTAACAAAATGTTTACAAAAGCTCGAAGCTTCACTTGTTTACTTGTTATTATTACAAAGATTTCCAGCCCATAACAGATATACAAAATGTAATGCGACTAAATCTTTAATGCAGGACATCCAAAACATAACCACCAATGTAATCATTTTGCACCTCGTGCCCCTAATTGATCTCCTGAAAAAACATTTGCATTTAACGTCAACATTAAAGTTGGTAAATTTCATAGGGTTTATGTAAATGTATCAGCAGGACCGCAAGGACTTTCCCGTGATAATGCAACAGATGCGACATCACAAATGAAATTAGTTTTCCTAAGCTCACGACACGAAGCTCTGACATAATATGAATAACAATATATAAATATTGTCTTACATTGCCCGTGATAATGTTCATTCCGTAACATCTAAAATCCGACTGATATACGTTCGTTTTGAGGTGATAGCAAGTCACGCCCTGAACGGGGAGGTCAATCCCATATAGTTTCATTTATAATCATTCGCGTTCACATTCAGTAATTGACAGTTCATTGATTCATGGTGCATAGTGGGTTATTGATACTTAGGCAAAACGTAAATCATGATAAAATGTACACCTTACGTCCAATTTGTAAAAACATGCATATGTTTCTCACCCAAAAAACTTAGGTAAATCAATTATTGTAAACTCATGGGAGCTTATGTAACTCACCTTGAGTGAGTAAATTGATAATAAAATATCCCAAATAAAAACGTGTCACGCTAACGCCCGAATGCAACCTAGTTAATATAGGTCGAATCAGTATTCATGTACGTTGTCTAACAACTAGCCATATATAATCCTTATATAGTTACTCATCGTCCATCGTTTGGGCTATCATAATTTAAGGAGGTCATGGACATGACGTTCGAGGAGCTCAGGCCACTTTAAATTGTAAGTAATCCAATAGTCGTCAATACGCCATCCGAAGAGGCCTCATTATGAAATTCCCTAGTAATATAGGCACTTTGATAAACTAATAAACACATCTTTTCTATTAGCTATATCACCATCTAATCGTTTAAGTGAAATCGTATTTATAAAGTAAAAACGTTTATAATTACGCCTTTAGCAAAAATGACATAACTTTGTCGTTTTAAGTCTGTTTCTCATGTTTCTTACGCCCACGCTTTTGTATTAAGACGAGTGATCATAAAATCATTATTTTTTAGGTTTTCAAGGGATTTATTGTACTAGTGTTTTTACTGTTTCAATACAAGTTACAACTCATTAACGCAAATCCCGTAAATGTGTATCTTATTGGTTATGCTCTGTTTATAGCGTTTTTTCTAACACGTTCTAGGAATTAAATGGTTTGCTATCTATTATTGATGTTTACAAAGTATAAGTTACTGCCATGAATAGTAACTTTTTATAAAATTTATTTTATAAAGTATTTAGCGTCGTAAACTCGTAACTAGCGTTTCTTCTTCGTTACTAAATCCAATTTGAGAGTTTCTTTCATTTTGGAAATCATTATGTGATGTACTATATTTATAAAACCTAATATGGCTGTTACCAAATTCGAACCAAAACAAAAGTTTTGAAGTTTTTTATTAAGACATGTTTTAAGCTTGATTTTTGTACCATTAAGCTTCAACACCTTGTTACAACTACTTTACAACACTTTATATTTATGTTCATACATTATTGGTCCATTAGTTCATATTTTTATTCCCATGCGTTCAAAGATAACAAGATTCTAATATACTTTAATCAACAAGTTGTTAATGAACCCTAATTTTTAACATGTTTATCATGAACTTTTATACTTAAATCAAGTATGTTACAAGAGTTATTCTTTGATTATATCATCATATTATCATCAATATAACAGGTAAATAAGTTCACAAAACATTGATTCATATATAAAAATTCATTTTACATATTCAAAAGTACCCTAAATGGTGATTTAGCTAAATAGAACATATGAACACATAAAATCATAAGTATGAATTGATTAGGGTTTTAAATAACCTTGAGTGGATGAGTAGAGAAAATAATAACAATCACACCCTTGTGATTACAACCCTTGGCTTGAAAATATAAGGTGAAAACCCTAATTTTCCCAAGTAAACCCTAGCTTCCTTTTCTTGCTTCCTTCCTTGCAAATGGTTAACCAAGCCTTGAACCACCTTAGTAGGTCTTAGATATGATGTGTGTATGCTTGTATATGTGGTAGAAAATTTTGTATGGATTGCTTAAGATAATAATTTTTGAGCCGTGGCTATGTATAGAGAGAAAGGGAGGGTTTTGTTCTTGTTTACACTTTGTAAATGAGAGATATGGTTTACATACTTAGCTAAGGCCTTATATACATAGAGGACTAAGTCAAGGAACCAAAGGAGGATTTCTAGGGCAAGTGGTTAAGTGTATGTAAAGGTGTAAGACTTGGTTCCCTAAAATAAGCCTTATCTTGACATTTTAGGGCAAATAGTCATGAAATAGATATTTCTTGGTCCTATCCCTTGAATATCCAGCCACCTTGACATATATGGGATGATATTTTGATTATTTTGTGTATTGGGTATAATCGTGGGTATTTGCTTAAGTGTAGATAGGTTTTGGTGCTTCCGGGAATGTCGAAACGCATTTTATCGCGAAACGTAAGCATTTTACGTACCCAATAAAAATAAATGAACAAAGTTGATAATTATCCTCATAATAATCATTTAACACTTGCTTGATGTAAACGTTTAATAGTTTAATGCCCGTTTACATTGAATGATCATTTTTAGTTTACGCGATTTAGCTTAACGATTACGATTTAAGAGCAAACACGTAAAACCCTAAAAATAAATTGTGAATTACATAATGTCGTACAATGACCTAAAACATGAGGTGTTATACTCACAATCATAATTTTTCTGGATGATTTTTTCCTTTAACACTTCTTCTTCGGACATAATACATAATCACGAAAGTAGTAAAATACACGAGCTACATACTTTCCCATTGCATTGTGCAATTTCCCGACCATAACAGAGATAGAAAATTTTACTTTGACACAGGAAATACAAAACTTTACACAAAAGCAACTAGAAACTTGATTAAAGTAGGCTTAATCTATAGAGTAGGCTAAGGTGTAAAGGTGTAACGTAAATAGACATATGATGTGAAAAAGACAGGAATGGCTCAACAAGTTTTTCTAGGGGATCTTACTCTTAAAGTGAGAGTAAACAAAGGGTTACACAGGATTTTAACTAACCAGTGTAGTTAGTTAATTTTACAACATTTAGGCTTTTTGGTGTATTCCAAGAAATTTATTAGTTAAAAATGTTTCTCCATCTAAATCCATACTACTCATCATTGTGGTCTCGAGTGATATACCAGGCTAAGTACTAAAGTCCACTACATCACCGGCACACTTATAATTTTTTGTGGAATTTTTAGTAAACGTTTGGAAATGGAATAGGCTTAATTCTCATAAATTGGCATTAAGGGTTATAGTGCGCGAGGTCATGTAACTAGTAATTTTTACAAAAGTTATGCTAGAAAAAAAATTTAATTTGGCATATTTTAAGCACATTAGCATGTTATTTGTAAAAGAAATGACAAGTAGGCGTTCTAATTCTCCATCTCCCCACTTAGTGTATACAACGTCCTCGTTGTATAGATAAAACAATAAAGAAAATGGGAAATAGAATTAGAACGAGGAACTCCCCTGATATGTTGCTCGGGATGATTCTCCAATTTGAGTTCTTGAGCAAAAAGTGTGTTGACGAGGCTTCAGAATGCTCGTACGAGTTCAACACACGTCTTTTTCAGAGTATACCATATCGTCGATTTTCCTTATAGCAAGGTCCTGCATAAAAGATTAGAAGACAAAAGTGCAATTCCTATCTCGGTTATACAATGGTTACAATGCAGGAAAACAATTAAACACACAACTGTACAGGGATCAATACGCCGTATCCCAAACCCTAGGATACGCCGTATGGTTCCTGTAAAAACAATTAAAATTTTTAAAGTACTGAAATTAAATTACAGACTGATAACGTCCAGACACATCCATACGCCGTATCCAGAGGGGTTCGATACGCCGTATGGAGTGTCTGGGAAGACAGACTCGTGAAAATAATTAATTAAATAATGCAAAAAACAATTAAAATGATCGGGTTGTCTCCCAAGAAGCACTTTTACTTACAGAAAAGTCTTTTAGTTAGACTTGCATATTTAATCCCATCCTTATTAACAACTTGGGGATTCGAAAGGTTGCCAAAATTGGCATACAAAATTATTTAAATGCATACCAGTTGTTAAGTAAAATTTACAAGCTCATGATACTAAATTAGCTTCTTTGATAAAAGTTTCAGTTTTGAAAAATTTATTAATTTGTATCATGACCTTGTTTCTGAAAGCTTATTGACCTTTGGCATTGGAATTATTTACATCAGGTAATTGGTGCGAATATCCCCCGAAGTTCGCTCAATATCGATTTTATTATTATTATCTGTATACGATTTTGAATCATCGGGATAAATTACGTTAAAAGGAAATAGATCATTAAAGTATAAAACGTTTTGTTCCTCTTCATCACATTTGGACAACGATGTTTCATCTTTCAAATCAAATTCATCGATATGTTCAGGACTTACAGCAGGTTTAGTTAAGAAATCTAATTTAGACGTAAGAGCATCATTGTAAACAATGGTAGGAAATTCATTCTCAAAATCTTTAAAGAAGTCTAAATCATTAAAATAACTGAACGTAGGCTCGGGTAACGGAAAAGAAGGCGTATTGAATTTATCATTATCATCTTCCGAATCCGTTTTTAAATCGTCGACAGAAATTATTTTATAGGAAAATGAATTTTTGTCAAAAATTACCGTGTGATATTCATCATCGGATTCGTCAAATGATATTCTAAAGTCAATTTTATTTTTGTTAAGAGGACTTACAGTGGGTTCACAAGAGAGCGTAACTTCAGATGTTAACGCGTCATTAAAGACTATAGCTGAGAATTCAGTTTCAACATATCTGAGGTCGTGAACGTCTTCATCATACCAGATCTTACCATACGTAGCAGCTTCCCAGTTATACACCTTACCACACCTACGAGCTTTTTCTTCCTCAATCCTGATGTATTCTTCTAAAGTAATGTTCGGGTCATCCATTTTTACCTGTAATAAATTTACTAGGAAAGAAAACTGTCAAATAGCTTAATATTGATGATAGAGTCGGATACGCCGTATTCAGTATTCGACTCAGAAAGTTATAGCAGACTGTAACAATGCAGAAAACACACAAACCCACAATATGCAAAAATATACAATGCAGAAATCAAACACACAAAACAAACACATAAATATGCAAATTAATCTAAACTATACTAAACTAAAAATACTGATAAAATAAGAGCTAAACAACTTCACTCCCTGGCAACGACGCCAAAGACTTGATGTGCTGTCGTGTAGGGTCAATTTATTAATTACCAAGTTTTACATTTATATATAGCTGAATTATCCTAAAACAACACTTTATTGGGCAGTGTACCTAATCGGGTAGTGTTTCGCGGTAAGTAGGGTGTCAAACACTAAGAGCGAGGTTGTTAACCTTATAAACTATTAGTATTTTAATTACTTTAGTTATGTTAATTCTAATTACTTATTAAACCTATGCTATATATGCTTCTAATATATATGGGGGGTTTTCAGCCTGAGAGACTAGCACAGGTTTAGTGGTAACAAATATCAATTCAATACACAATAAACGCAAAAGAAGGAAATCAGAAGATAGAAAAGCGGTACAAGCCAAATGATAGAAAATTGTATTAGCCATATTAAATCCAGTTTAGCGTTGGTTTGTTTGTTTTAGTGTAATGATTTACTTATCTCAAAGCGACATATCATTCTTAAGACTTAGGCGAGACATCATCCTAAGACCTAGACACGATTAATCCTGTCATAATTAACGCATCCGCATAAAGCATCCTGTAGTTTAATTATAATCTATCTTAGGGAATCAAAGCAGTGGTGATCCTGTTAAAACCCTAGCCCATCAGGACTTTACCAACTTATTACTTGGCGGTGTTTTATGTACTGGTAGTCCAATATTCGAGTCTTTACCAATTAATTAAGAACATGATTACTGAAACATTACGGGTTACCTGCCGATCCAACTAAGCTCATAATTCAAAGGTAAAGATAGAACGTTATTTGTGATCCTATTGGTCCAGTAATATAAAACACAATATGGAGAGTTATCCCAGTATCTAGATTACTTTTTAGGTATCACTAGACCCAGTTGAATGATAGGTCGCATATTCAAGCACATAGACAAGTATTAGGTGATAAACATAATTAAACAATCAACGATTAATTAAGAAATCCATTTTTAAAACAAACCAAACATTGAACTTTCATTAAGATGGATAATACCTGAGGGTATTAGCCTACAATCATTGTAATTATACAAGCGTAATCAAACAATTTAAATCGAACGATTAAGAGAGTAAAAATTACACGATGTCTTTTATGGATTCGTGATCGATGCTTGACCTTGGTGGCTCTTTTTTCCTTTTAGAAATTCATCTTTTATGAGTATGGTATAAGGAATATGATATTGCACACTGAAAACTTGTTTTTGAGTCTTCTATTTATAACCTCTGAAAAATGCTGGATACGTCGTATTGGGCTGGGCCAATACGGCGTATTAGGGTGTATCCCTTAGAGTGCGTGCAAAGTTTAAGATCAGTATAATATACATTCCCAAAATATAATATTTTCGTATCTCTGAATAGTTGTCTTCATAGATACGGCGTATGGCAGATGGTGTATACGCCGTATTGGGAATTGTAAATACGCGTTTTCTTGTAAAGACTTGGCGCTGATACGTCGTATCTCTTTTCCTAGATACAGGGTATTGGTCAGAATGTGGTAATCTTCAAATGTCTTTGTTTTAGCTCTAAAATAAGCGCCTTTTAGCATGTCTTTATAAATCACTCCTCAATTACTGCAAATAACACTTTTAAACCATTAAGTACACATTCTTGCAATAATTATTCAAAAGTGGTTAGCTTATTCGGGATAAATGATGGTATAAATGTGACATTATTTGATGTCATCAAATATCCCCCCACTTGAATCATACTTGTCCTCAATTAGACTCTAGATTATATTGAAAATGTATCCTAACCGAAGTCAAGAATTTTTCCGTTTAAGCACTTCTTTAGTTCTAATCACCTGTACAAAACCTAGTACCTCATGATATATGGAAATGAAATCACTCAGATCACTCAACTAATCTAGGGTGTAACATTTAAGTGGTACGCTCAATTTCACGGTTATGATTAGCTTCGTATCATAAGCTTGGCAAGGATACACATCTCCACCACTAGAGCTAAGGAGAAACAAGTCAAAAGGTAAATTGGGTTTTATTAAAGGCTAAGGGTTAATCAATCTAACAATCTTTCACCGATAGTACCCCTCCAACAAGGCAGCTGAAGCACACATACACGGCCATAACAACGGAATAGACATGTGTGTTCGAACACATCTTCATTCGAGCTTAACCAAAGGTTAGGATGAAGAATAATATAGGGTAAGGACCTTCTAGTTTTCACCAAAAGTCGTAAACCAACAAGGCAGCTAAATCACGCGTACATGGCCATAATGATGAAATAGACATGCATGACTCATTCCAACCTCGTTCGATGATGTGCCGTCGTGTAGGGTCAATTATTTGATTTTCAAGTTTTAAATTTATATTTAGCCAACAAACCTAAAACAACACTTTAACGAGCAGTGTACCCGGTCAAGATGGAGTTTACGGTAAGTAGGGTGTCAAACACTAAGAGTGGAACATTAATCCTATATTCTATTAGTATTTTAATTAGTCTATTTACAAGTTAAACCTATGCTATATACGTTGTCTAATAATATGGGGGTTTTCAGCCTGAGAGACTGGCACAGGTTTGGTGGAAACAAATATCAGTTCAATAAACAATAAACACAAAAAAAGAAATTCAGAAGATAGAAAAGCAAAGCCAAATGATAGAAAACTATATTAACCATATTAAATCTGGCTCAATGCTGGTTTGTTTTGTTTTAGTGTAATGATTTACTTATCTCGAAGCGGCATATCATTCTTAAGACTTAGGCGGGTCATCATCCTAAGACCTAGACATAATTAATCCTGTCACAATTAAAGCATCCTTTAGTTTAATTATAATCTATCTTAGGGAATCAAAGCAGTGGTGATCCTTCTAAAACCCTAGCCCAACGGGACTTTACCCACTAATTGTTTGATGGTGTTTTATATAATGGCAGTCTACTATTAAAATCTTTATCAGTTAATTAAGAGCATGATTGCTAAAACATAAACGGGTCACCTACTAGTCCAACTAAGATCATAATTCAAAGACAAAGACAAAACGTTATTTGTGATCCTATTGGTCTAGTAATATGAAACACGATATAGAGAGCTATCCTGATATCTAGATTACTTTTTAGGTATCTGATAAGTGCTTAATTACACATATCTTTTACCTTCAAAAACGAGCTTAAATGACCAAAAACAGACAAAAACTGC
>BQNB010036176.1:31727-50331 GCA_026074375.1 Tanacetum coccineum
GACTTTCGTGATCACCTTATAAACGCAACCAATCAAACTGATAGGCCGAAAATCATTAACGAACTTAGCATCATTAACTTCATGAATTAAGGCGATGAAAGACGAGTTACACACCCTTAGAAACGTACCAGACTTAAAAAAATACTTTGTTAATTCTCGTAAAAAATTCTCCCATTTTCTTATATGCACATTGTTCAAAAGAATTTATGTTCTCGTGCTTGCTTAATTAGTCTACTGATGTGTGAAAAGTAGATTTGATTTGTTGTTAAATTTATTCGGTTTAACTGAAATCATATTTTTTGTTAATTTTTTCGGTTAATGCAGTTAGAAAAAATTTATACACCCGGTCTCTTTTGGTCCTAGTTCATCCCTACTTGAATTCATAAACATTTAATTAAGAAACGTTTTCACATCACAAAAATCACATCTACTGTTAATTTCTTTGTTACAATGCCTAACTTTTTAAATTCAAAGATAATGATAATCCCACCTAGCTATTCATTTATACGAGACACAGATGAAAGAAGCATTTATTTATTTTTATCATATCGCCAAAGTCGGCCTACGTCGTCGTCAGTGTCTCTACGAAATTAGTCATTTATAGAATCTTGAATCTTCTTACAAACAAGAGTTAATTACATTCTTGGTTTACGTGGTTTGACCAAATAGTAGTTTTGGTCCTTATTCTTTTGAAAATGCAAATACAATCCCAATCGATATGAAATGGCCAAATTACCTTTTCTTTCTTTTCTATTTTCTTTTTAGTGTTCTTTTACTGTATTATCAAAATTAAAACACTCCCATATCCATAAAAATTATATACACACACAAACACAAATTCACACACATTCACAAATTCATATAATAAAATCAAAATACCTCATAAATCAAATCAATATAACACTTTCTTGCAAAACTCATTTAAACACATACTAAAATCATGAAAAACATCAAACAAAAATTGTTATGGTTTATTCTTAGTGTGTTCTTAAATTAACCACCACCAACTAACACTACCACAACACACCCTAGAATCTGACCATCACTGTTGGCACCCACTTAACGCCGCTACTCACTGCCTCGTCAACACTGCCTAGCGTACGGAATACGAAATGGATTCCAAAGCCCTTTGTTTTAGCTTATACTAACGGCACCGATTCCTAGTGCTATAACAGAAACTGCCCTTAACGTGCAAATCAAAGCCCTCACAACACTCGATACCTGCTCCCGCTTATAGATTAGGGTGAGTCACTCAAGTCCCTTGCCACTCGTCCCTCTTTTACGTTTATGAAAATACCGGGCTTTATGCTTTTTTCGGAAACGAAACTAAAGTCACTCGTCAACCTAAAAACAGAGGACTTCCCTCACTACGAAAGGTGTCCCGTGGATGGCGTACTGATATATCTCCTATTTGTTCTGGATCCAGCTGAAAAAGCCCTTTGCTTTATATTAGCGCTAACGCGCCCCTACAATCGAAAAGACATTCTAGTACTCCTTTTATAATATAATAAATTGCATGGCTTCGGTTGGTCACTTGCGGGAAATGAAGTCTTTGATGCGCGAGAAAGGGGGCTGCCTTCGCAAGGCTTGCTTGAAAGTCCCAACTGAAAGAACGGTTAATAATTAGTAGTTGCCCCGGCTCTCCCTGCCTGCGCTTTGGTTCTCATGCCTCGTTTTGTTGACGTCGTGCGTAGGATAAATGATTTGCACCGGATAAGCATTTGTTACAGTCGCGAAATACGGGCTTTTGTAAAAGTTTTCATTTTCTTAGCTAAAGGTAGATCAGAAAATGCCATTGTCCTATGGCTGCACTAAACTTTGAACTGGACTAAACGAAGACAAAGTGAAGTCGAAGAGCAAAGTGTAGTCTAAACAATTTCATAATTCTTGTTTTTACTTTCTAAACAATGGTTAGGCGGAAAGGGTACCCTTAGACCATAAGCCAGTGAAAAAGAAAACCTAGCTAGCCTATAAGCTTCCCTCTCCGATCATTGCTTGACTCGCCATAACCCTTACACCACACCGCCCCTCGTCTTCAAGCTACGGCTACCTGCATGAAAGCCAACCGCTACAATCCTGCTGCAATAAGAACTCGTTATTTTAGCTTGGAAGGACAATAGACTGCCATATCCCATATCTTTTTATTGGATGAAGGGGTCTGTGAGAGCCCTTTCTCTAACTTCGATGCGCCCGCCTCTTTCTTCTCGGAATCCTACGTACCAATGTTGCAACAACCAGCTCTTCCCCAATCAACTCAAGGTATGCAGGTATCTTTTGCTCCACCACCTCAGGCAACCTTACCACAGTCTCAGCGGGTTCGCCCGTCTCCACCAAATCAAGGCCAACATGGCTATATGCCAAGGCAAAGGCCTAGTCAACCGCCTAGGCAGTTCACTCAGCTTAACCAACCCATGAGTTTGATTTTACCGCTCCGTGTTCTTTGATTTTTGAAGCCTCTCGAAGACTAATCGGGGGGACTTCTATGTGATTGACCCTTGTCTTGGATTTGACTACTATGTCATCCACATAGTCTATACATCATCTCATGGAAGATGGCCGTCATAGCCCTCTGGTAGGTTGCTCCGGCATTCTTTAGGCCGAGCCAAATGGCATGACCTTTGCACAGAAGGTTTCCCGCCCCGTGATGAAGGAAGTCTTCTTTTGGTCTTTCTCGGCCAACCGTCTTTGGTTGTATCCTGATAAACCGTCCATAAATGACAGCGTTTTGTACCCCGACATCTCAATTTGGGAGTGGGAAATCGTCCTTGGGACAGGCTTTATTTAGTTTAGCTTTCTAAAAGAAAAGTCCTTCCCATCCTTTTTCGGTACGGGGACGGTTAGAGATCCAATCAGAATAATCCAAGGTCCTAATTCAGCGGGCCGCTTTTTCATTTTTTTTCATGAGTTTGTTGACGTAAGTTACTAGGGAGAGGGTAAATCGTTTCCTTCTTTCGCTATTAGTTGATCTAAAGGCTTTTATGGTTATAGATTGCACTAGACTAGAAAGGACAACAAACACACAACTCAACACAACATTACAAAGTGAACTAACAACATATTAAGTTAACAAAAGACATAGAACAACATTAAAGATAACAATGAAAAGTGCTGTGAACAGAAAATTCTGCCAAACACAACAAAGACACTTAGCACAAACACAACAAAGACACTTAGCATAGGAGTCTATCTCCAGTAAGCATAGGAGTAGATCTCCACCAAACAAAGAAAGATAAAGCCATGCATTAAAACACAATACTTTGCGTTTACAGACACTTATTTCAATCTTCTAGAAAGAGTCGGCGGACTCTTCTATTCTAGTCTCCCCCGGCACCGAGGGTGGCGGCCCGAACAATTCAGTCTTTTTCTTCCTCGAGGAGGGCCCTCTTTTGGTTTTCGAGACTTCGAATTCGGTCCCGTAAAAATTGCATCCTTCTGCCTACGTCCTCAGGATCGAGAGCAGGCGGATGCTCCCAGAACAGACCAAGCATTTGCTCACATTGGAGCTTCCGCTGTTCCACTTGACGGATTTCAGTCTGAATTGTTGCGAGTCTTCCGGCAATGATATCCATTAAGTCTTACTGAAAGTCTTTCTTTCTGACTTCTACCTCTCTCTTTGAAAATATAGACTGAAAGAAGCTTCTATTTATAGGCCTTGGAGGCGCTTAACTCTTTCTTATTATTAGTAATAATTGTTGTCTTAGTTTCATAACATGTTTCAACCCCGGCTTTTCATGAATATGTAAGCAGATCCACTCGATTTTAGTGTGCTGAATAATTCTCTTCGTACGGATTGGAGTACGAAAGGCCCTGCCCAAAAAGGGAATCAAATAGTCCTTTGTTTTTTTCGGGTATCGCCACGCGGCTTAATTCCGATCACTCCCTCAGGAATAGGAGGCAATAATAGAGGAAATAGAGGCAATAATAGAGGAATAGGAGGCAATAATAGAACGCACATCAGAGAGTACTGCCCTTTCTCGTCTAATAAGTCAGGTTTCCAAAGCCCCTTTCTTAAGAGATAGAGCACTCCTTACTCGACAGCTCAAAGCTGACCAGTACAAAACCATGTGATATGTCCTCGTTTACGTACCCTACTGGCACTATTTAGCCCTGCCTACTCCTCTTTCATTGGCTTCTACTTGTTTTTTTTTATTGGTGGATTTGTACCCAGGTACATCATGACCTCCCCTCGGCCAATCCTCACTCGACAGCTCCGTCCTTTCTTAGGTGAGCTACGTGAGACCGAAGCTAGCTCTCTTGATTAGATTTCCCCGGAAAGATGAAAAAGCCCCTTTCCAGCTCACTCTGTTAGTCCACTAAGACCGGTATAAAATAAGTCAGTACAGCACTAGCAATACACTGCAGATGCAGGATTTATAAAAATAAAGGAATTATGAAGTCCTTTATCAGCAACAAAAACAAGAAGAAATTTATTCATTCCTGTAGTGCCTTTATATTTGTAGGGCAGCAACCCTTTGTCTAAAGATTTTTAGACGTTAATGCATCTAAAGACAGGCTGGCTTTTATTCTATCAAACGCCATTATGAGGTACAGTGATTTAAATATTCATGTAGAGTTAAGAACTTCTCGAATATTTACATAACATCCTTTTCTTACAAAACATAAAAGAAGATCAAACTTTAAAGATCCTTTTTACAAAATGACTAATCCAACTCATCTAAAAAATCTTTATAAAAATTTACAACAAGAAATTGTTGAAACAAAAGAATACATCTCTGACATTGATCAATCTATCCTTAGGCTTAACAATAGATATAATTCTAGCGTTGAAAAAAGGGGATATGAACATCCGATGACTATAGCGAGAGTTATTAGCCATAAAAAACAAACAAAAGTTTGTTTGCAAGAACGTCTAAAATTTTTTAGACAAAGGGCTGCTGCCCTACAAATATAAAGGCACTACAAGAATGAATAATTTTCTTCTTGTTTTTGTCGCTGATAAAGGACTTCATGATTCCTTTATTTTTAGAAATCCTGCATCCGCAGTGTCCGCGTTTTATTGGTATCAGAGCCTTGAACAATGAGCTCTATAACAGATAGTCCTGATCATTCTTCTCAAGAAGATGATGAAAACCATCAAATTACCTTTTCGGAATCCCGACATGGTTTTGATGTTAGCCTTATGATAAAACAAGACCTTCTAAACAAAATTTCAAAACAGAAACTTTTGTTAAACAAAGAACAAGCTTTCAAAATCCCTAGATTTTTAGGGATCTCTCTTGTTCATAAGATCTTGGAAACCAGACCTATCCCCGGAAAGAAACCAACACTTAAAGTGGTGATGGTATTGTAAGCAAAGAAGGTTCTCAAACCCTGTCCCCGACATTGTTCTCAGACGATGTCCCCTGGGCGAAAGGGGACACCCATTCTCTTTCATTTCTTCAATCTTTTGATTCAGGACAAGTGGGTTGGTTCGTTTCCGTCTCCTATCTACGCAAAAGTCTCTCTGTCTTCGTTTCGTGATCATGTTGGGCGAAATGGTGTTGTAGAGGATGCTTGTGTGAAAAATGGGCTCTTTCCCCCCTTTCCATTGAAGTAGGGAGGGCCTTCCTTCCCGCCATTCCGGCCCTCTTATTGATAGGGATTTTACCGATGCATGAAGGAGCTTTGCTTACCAAGCCACCCACTTGAGAAGCTGGTCGCTAGAAAGAAACCTAAAAGTAATGCTAGAGGAGACGGGGGGAGGTGGAAAGAAGCGAAGAGGAGCGAAGCTGTCTTCGTAGCTTTGCTCTCCCCTGTAGTTCGTAATACTCGGCTCAGCGCTACTTTGATTCAAAAAGGTACCGGTGGGTTTCCGACTTTCTCTGGTTTCCGCATCGTAACCATTTTTTCGATTACATCCGCTTTTTTTTTGAATAGCGATACGCTCTAAAAAAGTGAAGGGATAGCAACCATTCTAGAAGCGATATGCTTCCCGCCTCCTTCATTCCTAACTGCACCTCCTTTCGGTGAGGAGACAAGTTCCCTTCCTTTTTATTTTGATAAAAAAAATGATGATTGGTCTGCTCAGCAAACGTAACATGTGGACCGCTGTTTGGCTCTGCTGGACCCCCTTCCTCCCATTGGGTTTGGGTAGACCAGAAGTACAGTAAGAAGGAATGGAAAACCGCTTGAGGAGTCGTCTGAAGTTTAACTTTGGGTAAAGACGATGACTTTGGAAATGGAAAACACGAACAATTTCAGCTACTCCGGGTTCTTATTGAGCGTTAGCGAATCAGGTTATGAGAAAGTCTCGGTGAAGTTTCTATGATGTTCTACCTTTGCGTAGTCTCGGTCCACAGTGACAGTGGAAGGCTCCGCACCTGAGCCTCGTTAGACTCAGCAGAAGTGTAAGGTGTAAGTGAAGAGAATAGAAGAGATGAAGTCCGCCCCTTAGCCTAGTCTATATCCACAGCTGACGCAACTCCGTACCGACGTCTCACTACTAATTAATTAAATTAATTATCGGGCTATTCCTTTCTAAACTTTTCATAACCTGGAGCTTTCCTTTAACAGTTGACCTTCCTTCGTAACTTTAGCCTCCTTTCTTTATAGTTCGACTAAGTGACTTCGTAACCGAAACCGACTTTTTTTCTTACTGTAGCATAGGCCTTCGCCACTTCAAACGGGCGCTTCGCCCCTCTTTTTTTTTGATTAGAAAGAGCGGGGCCTTACTTATTCAGGGGGGTGGGGGACACCGTAGCGATTTGACATAATCAGGGGGGGGGACGAAACCGTCCGAATTGACATTGAAATCGCCTACCTGAAACACAAACGAAATCTTTATTTCGTTTATTATAGAAAGAAAAACGAACCACTTTCTATTCTCGGAGCCCACGGCAAGCGGTATATGAAGAAGGATTTTTTGGTCCTTTCGTCCAGTGGTTATAGGACATCGTCTTATCATGTCGATGACTATGGGTTCGATTCTCGTAAGGGATAGGTACTCATTCCCTGGCCGCTCCTTCAGTTAGTGTTCATTGCTGAGTGATCGGCTCGCTATACTGGCTGGAAAGGTGGTCCGGGAAGCAGACTCTCTCCCAGCAAGCGAGTGAGTATCACACTTCTCTTGGACTTCCTTTAACTTCGTAACCTTAGCTTTAGAATTCTTTTCATAGATTCTTGGAACCTCGACAGACAGAATATCATGCATGCGTTCTTTTCTCTCCTCCCTCAGCCATAAGAGTATCTTTCCCCCCCCCCCTTTTTTTCATTTCTTGGATAGCCAAGAAGGAAGTCTTTTTCTTCCGGACCTTTCTCTCGGCCCAATCGGGCTTGGAGAATTGGGATTCTTCCTTCTTTGAGATCGATGTGTTGTTGGAAGGAATGGCAACAAAGGGGCGGCGATGTCAGCAGAATACCGGGCACGTCGGTTGAATCGGCCCAGAATCTGGTACGCGTGTGCCTCCTGACGACTCATGTTGCTCCCGATTGGGGAGAGGCAGCGCGTACCATCGAATAGCCCCACAAGGGGTTTCCAATACCTCCTATCATCCGGAGAAAGTGATAGGAGGGGATTCGGTCCTCTCTATCGAGCGCCGACTTTTGTCGGGCCAAACCACGCCTTCGCCGAAGACCTGTTCGAGGCCAAGGTGAAGATTCTCCAACGAATGGCAGGAAGAACTTGACCCGACGGGAGATTGGGGAACGGGACGGGGGGCTTCGAGCCTCGATAATACGAGGACCGCCCACGAGGGGAAGAGTCCTTTTAAAGGCTACTTCCCTTTATTTCCGATCTAGATCAGGGCGGGGAAAGAGGGTCCGAGGCGTTCGTCAATTAAGGGGTAAGGTTTTCCGGAGGGAGGACCCCCCCTCAGAAGCTCTGGCACATGGTCAGAATAGGCGGAAATAACGAGGCTCTTTGGAAATTTCTCGTGGTATTCCCCCTTATAATGAGCCAAAAGAAATAGGCATCATGGAATTCTCTCCGAGAGCTGCTGAACTAACGACTCTATTAGAAAGTAGAATTAGCAACTTTTACACGAATTTTCAAGTGGATGAGATTGGTCGAGTGGTCTCAGTTGAGATGAGGATGCACAGTGTTTATGGGTAAGTTGAACTGGAGATTAAGTTGGGGGGAAAGGGTTGAATTTGCCAGCGTGTGTGAAAGGGAATAGCCTTGAATCTTGAGGAGGAGAATGTAGGATTGTCTGTCTTTGGTAGTGATCTATTAAAGTAGGGAGTTCTGTCAGCGCACCGGCTCTACTTGTGGATGTCCCTTGCAGGGGAAAGGCTATCTAGGGCGTTGTGGTCGACGCCTTCCTTAGGAGTACCTATTGAATGGAAGTGGGGGGGCTCTAAGCGATCACGAGCGAAAAGGACGTGTCGAAGTGCAATGCCCCTGGGATCTATTTTAACGTTAAATTGTCACGAGGCCTATGCAAACTGGGTTTTAAAAGCCGGTTAGATTAGCCTGGTTCCTATAGTGCCCGTGGTCAACGAGAACTTATAATCGGGGACCGACAAACTGGAAAAACAGCTATTGCTATCGATACCATATTAAACCAAAAGCAAATGAACTCAAGGAGCACCTCTGAGAGTGAGATATTGTATTGTGTCTATATAGCGATTGGACAGAAACGCCTCAACTGTGGCACCAATTAGTTCAAAATCTTACAGGAGCGAATGCTATGAAATTCCTTATTGCTAGCAGCCACGCATCGGATCCTGCTCCCTCTACAATTTATTTGCCCCATATTCTGGTTGTGCCCACATGGGGGAATATTTTCTGATATGTAAATGACGCATTAATAATCTATGATCGATCTTAGTAACAGGCAGTGGCATATCGACAATGTCTTATTGTTACGCCGACCACCAGGCCGTGAGGCTTTCCCAGGGGATGTTTTCTATTTACATTCCCGTCTCTTAGAGAAGAGCCGCTAACGACGGCCCAGACAGGGAGGTAAGCTTGACCGCTTACCCGTCATTGAAACAGCAAGCTGGAGACGTATCTAGGCCTATATTCCTACTAATGTGATCCCCATTATTGATGGACAAATTGTTCGGAACAGAGCTCTTTTATCGCGGAATTTAGACTGATATTAACGTCGCTTATTCTGTCAGTCGTGTAGGTCTGTCGGCTCAGTGAAACTATGAAAAACACTCTTCGCCGCCTGCCCCACCCCGGTGGTTTAGTTCAAAACTGGATTGGCACAATATCGCGCAAGTGCCCGCCCTTTTGCCCAATTTGGGTCAGACTGGAGATGCGACTCAGGGCATTACTCAATAGAGGTGCCAAGCTTACAGAAGTAACACAAACAACACAATATATCTCCCCCCGCACCACACAATCTGTTCCAGGACTGAATAATAAGGATTTCTTTAATTTTGATGGTTCTATTGATCATTCTGAAATACCCTATGATGATGAGGGAAGTAACCCCAGCCCTAGTAGGTATGACACTCCTTCTTGTCACTTTGGTAGTACTTCTAATACTCATAATAAGAATGAGGGTGGGCATTCTCTAGGATCAGATACAGCTGCTAGTGAGAATGATAGGTCTGTAAACCCTGGGGACAATGATAATAATATTTCTGAAATATGAAGGAACGAAGTTGACACAATCCCATTTCTTTCCGTTGGTCAACAACCAACAAAAGTGCTCGTTTAGTTCTTCACTACTCCTACAGGAAAAAGTCACTTTCTGTCTGGAGGGAATAATTTGATTCTCAATCCAGAATGTCTCCATATTTTTTTTGATGAGCGTCTCTCTTATTATGATTTTTGGTTTCTCAATGGATTTAGTTTATTTAGAGTCGCAAGGGCATAATCTGACAATTGAGAATTACGAGGAAAAAGTGACTGATTCTGTAGTAGATAGTATGAAGGCCCTCATTGATGACCGCCTATCAAACTGTTTTTTCTAGTTCAGTATTTTCTTTTGATATGAATGGTACAGCATATTTTTTCTTACTATCTACTAAAAGGCAAGTCGCTTGATTGGTTCGAATCAACCAGAAGAAAGGTCCGTGTAGAGAAGCATCGAGAAATGTTATTAACATTGATCATACGGCTTAGAGGAATTCCTCTATCCGCTTTTAGACCAGTAGTATGGAGTCCTCTAGTTGACTTTTAGCGCTCTCTCAATAAGGAGAGTAAGTCCTCTTTCAACACCTATCCTCATTCATTGTAACATTACCCTTATCTCTTCTCTGATTGTCGCGTTCCCCTGGGCGAAAGAGAAATAATTGTTTACCAAGACAAACCGTAGCGGGATGTATGAGAACTTAAATGAACACCCTGGGGAGCTACACCTGCGCTTAGGAGAAGAATCCTGTGACCCTCCCATGATTGAATGACTGAGCTATGCCATGTGGGAAGTCTTTCTCTGAACATGCAGTAGAAGAACTCCCCCGCTTTCAAGCTTCATCTTTCATACCTGCATCCCTTGCCCCGGACAAGCCCTGCTCTTTTTAGTCGTTTCCAGAAGAAAGAATTGATTGACGAATCTCCGGGTTCACTCCCCCACTAACGGACTTTACTGGCCTGAAACTTTCAGTTCTCTTACTCGACTAGAGGGCTTTCCCTCACGACTTTCTTTTTTCGTAATTAGATCCTTTAAAGTGCTCGCAAGAGGTAGATGATCCCCTTCCAATAGTCGACGGTTCCAGTGACTATGAGTTCTCTAGATCGATCGGCCTCAAAGAGTTGCAAGAGTTTTGTCAATCTGAAAGAAAGACTCAAAATAAGGCCATGATTGGTCAATAATAGAATAAGGTTTAACCGCGAAACATACGTCCAACGTAGGGAAGCACTAGGTCTATCGTCCCAACCCTATCACTAATGATTTACTTATGTCAAGGGCTGGTAAGTCTAACGGGGTCCTCAAACGAAAACGTTGATCTCGACAAAAAAGAGAAGTACAAGCAACTACATCAAAAACCAACATCTATACGGAATAGGGGGGATGAGATTGGATGTCCGAGTACCAATGTAAAACTAAGTAGATGTCTCACGGGCGAAGGAATAGAGTCAGGCTCCACCTTCGAAAATGTCTTTACTTGAGGGCGGTTTCCGCTTTCCTTCCTGCAAACGGAGGTTGCCGTTCGCCCCACACTTCAGAAAGAGTACAAGAAGAAGTTGAATACAAGAGATAGAAAGGCCTGCTGACCCTATCCTTCTTCCATACTCACAGCGAGTCCATTGTGCTTACGAACGAGTGGAGCATCTTCAATGCGAGTTGTGCGTTGAGTTTTGCCTAAACAGTTAAGTGAAATAGTGGCGTTTGTTGTTTTCGAGTCCCCCCTGCCTTCGGCTCCTAAAGGTACCTTAGTTCTCCATAGGCGTCTAAAGGCGGAGTGGAGTGAAGGCATTCTCTTGGGAGAAGCCCGCCAGCTTACTATAGTAAGAGAAGAGGGCGCTATTTCACAGTGGTAGGGGGTTCATCCTTACTTAGCATCACGTGCGACTTTGGTCGAGAGCAGCGCCTCAGACTCACTGGTATGGCAAAGCCCTAGGCTAGGGATTGACTTAGGCGCAATAGCCTGTTTGAATAGAAATGTAAACCGCCCTATCGCTACACCTGATCTGTTTACTTACTCTTATGCCGCTAACGCGCCCCTTTGTCAAATAGTAAACTTCTGATCGACTTTTGTCGGGTTGGTTGCTTGCTTCCAAAGCCCTAAGCAAGAGGTCCCATACTGTCTTGTCCTGAATGAGAACGCGAACTCGAACAATTGGCTTGACTTTAGCTACATGGATAGTTTGACCGACCTAACGGCCAATAAACTACAGCTGGAATCCTGTTATCCTATTTATTCCCATGATGAAGGCTCAATTGTTTGAAAAAGTGGATGCTCATATAGGATCAAAGTGATACTACTACTTATAAGTCGAGTGGCCCTAACAACCTGCTTAACTGATCTTATTGAATAGATGGGCTTCAGCGAACCTACTTCTACTTCTTAGATGGAATTAATTTAATAAGATCAGGACTAGTCTTTCACTTCACAGATCAGATAGAGATCGACTTTTTATCCCATGGCTAGCTCAAGAAAGAGGCAGGCTAGAAGGCATACAATCTGAGACCCTTACCTAAAGCCACTAAGGTGGAAAGAGGCTTTTAGAGTGCTGCTAGATGAGATAAAGCATATCAGTAAGCGATTGAGGGACGGCGAATGCCTACCCTCAGAATAGTATACCTTCTAGTGATTTGACCTGAAGTTACAGACTTATCTTATCTATAGAAAAAGGTTGGATTCCTTGTTCGACCATCCTATCCTCAAAGACAGCCTTCTAGCTCTTACCCTTCTGTCTTTCGAATATCCCTTCCTACTTCTTCATGCTATCTCTCCAACTCACTGTCTTACTCCAGCTTTCATTTCAATTACTAACATCTGATGCTATTACTACGGGGTCTTGGGGTTTTAAACATACAAAAGAGTGTTTTCTAATTGAAATAATTCCATTTTTAAAAGTTTTAAAAGACACGTTTAATGCGTTTGATAAAACTCTTCTAGAGGAAATTACTGAAGTTTAAACTTTTTTAACCAAATGGAGGCTGTTGTTGATTAGTGTTCTGTAGACAATAACGTTTTTGAAATTCAAATCAAACAACTTAGGATTGATAATGATCAACTCTTAAACCAAATCATGTCTCAAGAAATTGTGCATATTGTTACGAATTCTTTGGATATTTGTGATGTGAAAAAGTCATGTGTGAATGATTGCAATAAGTGTCTAGAACTTGAGATTGAGCTTTTCAAAAAGAAAGATTTCGTTGAAAAAGAGGCTTACGATAAACTTGTCAAAAGTTATTCAAAATTTAGAAAAGCATTGCATTTCATTGGAATTAGCAACTCAACTTAATCAAGAGATTTTTCAAAGGGAAAATTCGGGTGAAAACCTAAATGCTCCCACATTTAATCAATTATTTGAAATAAATGAATTGAAAGATCTGTCACAAAAGAAGGACACAGTCATTAGAAAGTTGAAGGACAGAATTAAATCTTTGAGTGGAAAAGATAATATGGGAAATGTAAAGAAAGATATTGATGAGATTGAAACAATCAACATTGAACTGGAACATAGTGTGGCAAAATTACTTTCAGAAAATGAAAATTTGAGAAAAGAACGAGAGCATTTGAAATCAATTTTCAAAGACCAATTTGACTCAATTGGAAAGACACGTGTTCAATCAAAAGAACATTGTGACTCTTTAATTGCTCAAATTAATGCAAAGTCTATTGAAAATTCGGATTTAAATGCTCAACTTCAAGAAAAGGTTTTTGCTATTACAGCATTGAAAAATGAATTAAGGAAAATTAAAGGGAAAAATGTTGCCAATACTGTAGTTTCAAAACCTAATGCCACTCTTGCTCCAGGAATGTTCAAGCTTGACATAGAAGCTATTTCTCCTAAGCTTAAGAACAATAGGGATGCTCATGAGGTTTACATTGAATAGACTATAGAATATGCTGACACTCTTCGTGGATTTATAGAACGTGCTAGAACACAGTATCCTAGTAAACCTCTATTAGAATCTGCTTGCATGTTTACAAAACATGTTCAGGAATTGTTAGTCTATGCCTCTCAGACATGCCCTAATTCACCAAAACCTAGTGAGAAGTTAGTTGTTGTCATACCGACTAACAAGGACAAAAGAGTTAGATTTGTTGAACCTGTCACATCTTCAATCAATATTCCTAAACAGATTGATTCTCTTAAAACCAAAGATTCTAACAAGCCTTTGTTGACTTCTACAGGAGTAAAACCTACTACTAGTGCTAGCGGATCAAAGCCTTCAGGCAATACAAAGAAAAATAGGATCTCACGACCACCACATAGCAATCAGAAGAATAAAGTAGAAGGCCACCCTAGGACAGTTAAATCTAGTTTCAATAAGAAGAATTTTGTTTTTGAACCTATCAGTAATGCACTTGTTAAGCATTATGTGAGAAATGCTAAGTTTGAATCTATGTGTGCTATCTGTAACAAATGTTTGTTTGATGCTAATCATGATATATGTCTTGTTGATTTTGTGAATGATGTGAATGTGCGTTCAAAATCAAAATCTAAAAGAAACCAAAAGAAAAAAGCTTGGAAACCTACGGGTAAAGTGTTCACTGATGTAGGATATAAGTGGAAACCAAAAGGAACATTTTTCACTATAGTTGGTAGTTCGTGCCCTTTAACTAGGATCACTCCTAAGAAAATAGTGCATCTTAAGGAAACCACTTCTAAGTCAGTAGAAACACCAAAACCAGAGATTAAAGTCTATAGTAGGAGACCCAAACAATTAAAATTAGTAGGTTCGAGTAAAAAAGCTAAGATTGTAGAATCTAAAATTGCTAACAACTCGTGGGAATCCAATGCTACAGATGTTCCATCTTCTTCTTCTCTTGTCAATGACAGGTTGTCCAGATCGTCCTCTGGTATCTGGACTCCGGATGTTCAAAACATATGACAGGGAACCGCTCTCAGCTCATGAACTTCGTTCGTAAATTTCTGGGAACTTTTCAATTCGGGAATGAACATGTTGCAAAGATAATGGGGGTATGGTGACTATCAGCAGGGGAATGTAATTATCTCCATGGTGTATTATGTTGAAGGGCTTAGACATAACATGCGACACGGATCTTGAAATTGCATTTCGGAAAAACACTTGCTTTATTCAGAATTTAGAAGGTGTTGATCTACTTTCAGGCTCCTGAGACACAAATTTGTACACTATTTCTCTTGATGACATGCTAAAGACTTCTCCGATTTTTCTTCTCTCAAAAGCTTCAAAGACTAAGAGTTGGTTATTGCACCGTCGTTTATCGGATCTCAACTTCGGTACTCTTAACAAGCTAGCCAAAGACGATCTTGCACGAGGTATTCCAAAGCTTAAATTTTAGAAAGATCATCTGTGTTCAGCGTGTGCATTAGGAAAAAGCAAGAAATCTTCACATCAACCCAAAGCTGAGGACACTAACCAAGAGAAATTATATCTTTTGCATATGGATCTTTGTGGACCGATGCGTGCGGAGAGCATTAACGAGAAAAAGTATATCTTGGT
The DNA here is from genome assembly GCA_026074375.1 of Tanacetum coccineum. NCBI lineage: Eukaryota > Viridiplantae > Streptophyta > Magnoliopsida > Asterales > Asteraceae > Tanacetum > Tanacetum coccineum. The sequence goes on from BQNB010036176.1 coordinate 46,727, forward strand.
AATTGTTGATATTTACTCTCGATTTACTTGGGTTAAATGTCTGAGATCAAAGGATGAAGCTTCAGGCGTTATCATCAAGTGCATCAAAAATATTCAAGTTCGTTTGAATGTCACAGTCCGTAATGTTAGAACATATACTGGAACTGAATTTGTTAGTCGACTCTTCGTGATTTCTATGAAAATGTTGGCATTTCGCATCAAACTATAGTTTCTCACACACCTCAACAGAACGGCGTTGTCAAAAGACGAAACCAAACTCTTGTGGAAGTTGCCCGCACTATGTTGATATTTTCAAAAGCTCCTCTGTTTCTATGGGCCGAAGCAATCAACACAGCTTGTTACACCCAAAATCGTTCTCTAATCTGTCTCCAATACAACAAAACTCCATATGAGCTGATGCACGACAAGAAACTAGATTTATCGTTCTTTCATGTCTTTGGTTCACTATGTTATCCAACCAATGACAGTAAAGACTTGGGTAAAGTAAATATAAAGGCCGATATTGGTATTTTTGTTGGATACGTGCCTGCAAAGAAAGCTTTAAGAATCTATAACAGGAGAACCCGAAAATTTGTAGAAACAATTCATGTGACGTTCGATGAGCTGACAGAGATGGCTTCTGAACAATTCGGTTCAGGACTCGGGCTTCAAGTTTTGACTCCTGCAACATCTAGTTCAAGACTCATACTAAACATTATTCCTCAACAACCTTGTAATCCACCAAAAAGAGATGATTGGGATACTTTGTTCCAACCCTTGTTCGATGAATACTTTAATCCTCCAACTATTGATGTCTCTACCGTTCCAGTAGTTGCTGCACCAAGAGCTGTTGAAATAGCCGATTCACCTGTATCTACGTCCATTGACCAAGATGCACTATCTTCGAGTATCCCATCAACACAAGATCAAGAACATTCTCTAATTATTTCTCAAGGTATTGAAGAATCACCAAAAACACCACTATTTCATGATGATCCTCTTCATGAATTTCTTCATGAAGACTCGACTTCTCAAGGATCGTCATCTAATGTGAGACCATCCCACACTCCATTTGAACTTATTGGTAGATGGACTAAGGATCATCCAATAGCAAACGTGATCAATCATCCAATAGCAAACGTGATTGGTGATCCTTCCCGTTCTGTCTCCATCAAAAAGCAACTCAAAACCGACGCTATATGGTGTTACTTTGATGCCTTCCTAACTTATGTAGAACCAAAGAACTTCAAACAAGCAATGACCGAACCATCATGGATCGATGCAATGCAAGAAGAAATTCATGAATTTGAAAGACTACAAGTTTAGGAATTGGCGCCGTGTCCAGATAAAGTCATGCTGATCAAACTTAAATGGATTTATTGTAACATCCGGCAATTTTTGAAATTTTAAATGACTATTTTAAACTTTAACCTTTCAGGTCCGATCTTACTTTTTGACTTATGATCTTTTATCGTCACATAAAAACGATTACCGCGTAACTGGTAAAATTTTCGGAACAAATTTTAAATAATAAATCATATTTATTGGTACATCTCTCATGGGAAAGTTATTTTTAACTTATTTGATTCGAAAACGAAAAAGGATATATATAAATTCATAGCTGATTTATCAAAAACGAACCACTAAATCATGTTTTCATGATTCGGACCCTAAAGCAATTTGATGTAAAACGATATTTCAGACAACTTTTTAGTTTTACCCGAGACTTGAAAACAAGCAGAAGAGGGCTAAAACAGCCCCGCAAAGTTTTGAAAACTGCACACAACGGATACCGACAAAAAAATATATATATATATTAAATTTATTATTTTTAATTATCGCTATTTATTTAATAAAAATATTAAATAAAATTATTTAATAATTTTACTTATTAAGCGTTGTTGATAACGCGATTATCCGAGTTAAAATTTCTTTTTATTTTTAACAAAGTCACAAAATAAATAATAAACGTTTTAAATAAATTTTATAAAACGTTTACGAAAATTAGTCGGGTGAATACTCATTTTTATCAGAAAAATGATTTAGAAAACAATGGCGCAAGTTTCGTGCGTTGAATCATCCGTTAACTTGCCCAAACGAGTCCCGAACCATTATTTTACAAAATAGTACTCATAATTTTACGCTTTAGGTCCCTGTGGAAATATTTTCACCCCTAACCCTCAAGTATCATACACTTGTCATTTTTTTTGAAACTTTATAATATATAGTTATAAGAATTAGGGTTCTCATTTTTTTTATAACATAGCCTCCATCAACACCACATTTCCCTCTCAACTTTTCCGGCGCCGAAATCTTTCCGGCGAGTACTTCCGGCAACCACAACCATGCCACAACAACACCACAATCACCTTCATTTCCATCTCCACTACACCACCGATCTAACCACCTTCATCTCCATCCCACCACCTCGTCATCACCATCATCATCACACCAACACCATCTCCACCTCACCATCATCTCATCAATTTCGTCACCATACACCGCCTAAACCACTAGACCACGCACATGGGTGCGTTTGACAGTTAACCACCCGCAAGGGTGTGTTTGTTTATGTGGTTAATACCACGACATGGTGCGTTGGTTTGACATAAACACGCAACAGAGTGCGTTTGACTTATAAACGAAAATGGGTACGTGGGGTTTGACAGATGAGGGTGCTGCTGGTTTGTGTCTTCATCAGCACTAGGGTGCGTTTTGTTTTGAAATAACACCACAAGGGTGCGTTGGTTTAACATGCCCACTAAGGGGTGCGTCCGGTTTAAGTATTAAACGACCGTAAGGGTGCGTTTGGGGTTTATAAAAAGTATAGGATGCGTTTGGTTTAGCAGGCCCGAGCAAGGGTGCGATTGGGTTTTTAGAACATTTAGGGTGCGTTTGATTTCATAGTGGCAGCCGAGGGTGCGTTTGGCTGGCTGTGTAGCAGCCAAGGGTGGTTGTTTTGGTGGTTTAGCAGCTAGGCTGCGTTTGGTTTTATAACCGCACCACAAGTGCGTTTGGTTCGGTCATTAACCACAGGATTAGAGTACGTTTGGTTGGCTGCCATAAGGGTGCGTATGGTTTATTAGCAAGTGCGTTTGGTTGCGACAGAAAACACATAAAGGCGTGTTTGGTTTGCTGTCTTTAGCGATAAGGGTGCGTTTGGTTCAGCGGCAGCCGTAAAGGGGTGTGTTTGGTTTAAAATTGCACCAAGGGGAGCGTTTGGATCTGGGTTTAGTAAAACTGAGTAGGGTGCGTTTGGTTTATATAAAAACCGACTAATAAATATAATATAAAGTTTTATAAATATTAAAAACCGGATCTAAATGGTGGAATGGTTAAATAAATACTATATTTATTATCTTCATTTTGCGATTGTAATAACCTTGAGGGATGTGTTTGAGTTTACAACATGGTTTGATTTAATGGAGGAAAAATAATTAACTTTTGTTAATATGGAAAACGTCACGTGAACGAATAGGTCGTGCCGAGATTTTTATAAATTGCTACGCTTAGTAAATTTTTACAAATCTACTTTATTTATTATCTTGAAATGTCTTAAGAAATATTAAATCGTGAAGACCCGATAATCAAACGTAAGCTATAATTTTAGAGATTTTATCAATCTA
>BQNB010036177.1:9855-50330 GCA_026074375.1 Tanacetum coccineum
TTTTTATATGCAATTATGCATTTACGTGGTAATATTTAAAGCTTCTAATGACGCGCCACTTATATTTAGGTCGTGGTTGATTCGTTGGTGTTTATTCTCTTTATTTGATTTGATGTCCGACTACTTCTACCTACGGTAAGTTCATAGCCCCACCTTTTCTCTTTTAATGGTTTTCATAAACTGTTTTCGGGGTGAGAATGCATGCTCGTTTTACCAAGTAAACTCATTGATTTCTACTACATAAGCGTTACATGACTATTTTTACTAAAGCTTGATTTGCTTACTACATGATTTGAGAGCATTGAATACCTATATATGAAACCGAGAGTTTCGAACACATTAATTGCTTTACATTTTTGGACACAAGTACTTTTAAACCGTATGCTATCCAGATATTGCCTGAATATTATTGTCTAAGTTACCGCACTGCCAACTTAAGTCCCCTTTCAATCATGAACCGACAGTTGCTAATGTAGTGAGCGCGAATGTTGTGGATAGATCTATCGGGGCTGACAACCTCCGTCTCCTTTTCCGGAATTTTTGATCACTAGTTGACCATGTGGCGCATTTAACATTTGAATTGAATCCTTTGGGGTGTTTGGCAGAACATCCTACATTTATTAGGGGCACAAACAGTTAAAGCTTCAGGGTCATGAGCTTAGTGCAATAATACATATTACTTTTTGGACTTGGTGAATTTGTTTCTCTTGTCTACATTACTTAAGTCTTGTGGTCCACTACTGAACATTTCTTGATTTATTGAATCACTACTTGAATTTCGGAACTAATACTTTTAAATGTTGTAACGCTTCTTTTCTTACTGAAATATTTCTTAAATTATTTCAATACTAACCTATGAATTCATCAACATTATTGTTGACGTTTTGCATGTATTTTGTTAGGTTATTATTTTGCTCGCTGAACATTGGGAGCAATTGGATGTGCGGATATCAAAACTTTAAAGACTCGGTTTTTCCTCACATTCGATAATCATTTTTCTTTAAATATACAAATGAGTCATGTTTAAACTCTTGTAAATTTTGTTAAAAATGAAATTATTAGGACCTGAAATTACTCTGATTTATTTAAATCGAATGTGACATTTTATTAAATGTCTCTTTTGAGGTCGTTTTCTGTAATTTGTGTGTATGAACTATGAAGTAGCACCCCAAGTGGTATTCCGTTGCGTTGTTGAGATTTTGGGGGTGTTACAGAGTGGTGATATCGTATAAAATACGTACTAGCCATATGTATATTATATTAAGTATCTCGTTAGAATTAAGAATCACTTTAAGAAAAGTGATAATTAAATCTTCCGAAGTCGTATCCCAACGAGAATTGAATTTGAGATTTACGTTGATGTTTCAAATTTAATGCTTGAATATCTTTTAGTTTTGCTTTTGGAATATTTTGCTCTCATACGTCTATCTTATGACGTCATATTATTTTATTTATATTGGTCGGTTATATATACGCTAACCATTCCGATTATCGCGTACTTCATGTTTTCTTATTTTCTCCCTTGAACGTCAATACTAGTATTATATATGGACACCCGTACATATATGAGCTACTCTCCTCTCAAATTCTTACGCTTATCTTCGGGATCATCGCCATCTATATATATAATAGTAATTCCTATAAGTGTTGACTATTTATGGTTACTTTCGGCTATTTTTTTGGAACTTTCGAGTAAAGTTGGTATTTTAATGGGAAAATTTTGGCTTAAATCCTACTGTATCTTTGCATTAATGAATAGGCTAATATGTTAGGTCCTAGTGGCGAGTTGGATGGAACGCCAACTCTTCCGGATGGTCAAGATACGACCAAAACCGTGGAAACAAACTTAGTGTGTACCCATAATTTGTAATGCAGATAGTTAGGCTTATAACTAATTTTATTTGACTTGGAGGCTATTAGATTTTACATGGGTGAAGGGTAAAACATATGAGGACCATGTGGTTCTTTGGATAAATCCGTAACTATTCCGGATGAATGAGTTACGACTAGAACGACCAAACTAATCATAAATTGTGCCCAGATTTTCAAAATGAGTTTGAGACCAATATTTTCATATTAAGTGCCCTATTTTCCAATTAAAACCTGTAGGATTTAGATAAACTTAAACATGGGCTTTCGTTTTGGGTCAAACGGAGTTATAAAATGAGAATTATGCTAAAAACGATATAACTAGAAAAAGTTTTAAATAATCAGATTTGGCACATGATGGTAAAATGATAACTTCACTTAGGATCTTAACACTTTGAGTATTTATCTTGTAATCTTAGTAAACTAGAGTCTTAGATCTTGTTTAAGGCAAAAACTGTTCGTTTATACCTATTATGAATTTTGAAATATAGGTCCATTAAGTCAGATTGCAAAGGGCAGAAATGTTTATGTAATGATAATTACCTACATATGTGTATAGTACTATGTTAAGTCTTAATAAGTTCTTTTTCTTTGATATTTTATGACGCATAATGCCGGTGATCTCTGAAACATTAACGTGACTTTATTTTGTTTCCTTTTTAATAATATTGACATTCGGTGTACTTTGTCAATTCCACTAGTTATTTTATTTTTTGACTCCGAGTCCAAACACTCTTCTTATTCTTTTGAATCGCGTATGTTGGTGTTTGTAATCCATTGTTTTGAAATCTTCCAATTGATGGGAGTATGGCTTTATCTTGTCACCTCGGATCGTGCCGTCTTTTGGCACTTACCTTTGGAACATGATGGACTAACGTCTAATTACTCTTCTTGTTACTTCTTATGATTTTGAAGATCATGCGTAAGTTGTACAATATTTTTTTACTTATTGTAACATTGTTTTGATATTTGTGGTTTTGTGTCAGCCATGCTTAAGTAATATTTATAATCGTCTTATTGAAATGAATTAGGACGCTTCTTCATTTGAATAAGGAAATTATAAACCCCAAACCATAAGTTTATAAATTATTACTTACAAGGATTGGGACGCCTCTTTTGTAAGTGTACGATTTTAATGTGTAGGCTTATGTGTATCCGACATAGCGTGTGCTCGTTTGTGCGAATCATTCTTTGGGCTATGAATTCCTTTCGACTCATAATTTGTTATATGGATCTTTCCGAAGGTTTATCGCCCGCCGTGAACTTGATGAGCTGATGGTAATAAACCCTTAATCGCTTCCAAGAATTGACGACATGTTAGATTCCTCGTTTCCAATGGCTTCTTCTTCGAGTCATGTATTTTATCTTCCCTTTTAAGGATTCTCGCGACATTCAATCCATTTGCTCTTGTTCATTGAACATATTTGATGTTTTGACTTTTTCTCATTTAGTTTTCGTTGGAAACCTCGACGATGACTTGTCTATATCATCATCTCTTCACAATTTAACCAAAGACGATTCAGACGAATTGAGCGTTGGGACGTCGCTCCCTAAAGGGGTAGATACTTTAACAACCCAAATTTAAGATCAATGTTTAGACCAAGCCCTATTTGTATTTTCTAATTTTTGTAGAAATCATTTTTTTATTCTTTTTGCTCGACTTGATAAAAATCGTCAATTTCAATTATTTGTGTGCCGTGATTTAGATATTTATCCGCTTTAGCGTTTGAGAAATCGACAACTCCATATTTTAGCTTCGAGAGCTTATTTAATTTTCATTTTAATACTTTTTGACTTTTATCCGCGTTTGGTCGAAACCGCGTCAAAATAGTTTTTTTACAATTTTTAATATTTCAATTAAGTGTTTTAAATAAAATATCGGTGGTATAATTGTTTTAGAAAAATAAAAATCATAATACTATATTTACATACATAAAACCTAACAAACCTTTTTTTTTAATATGCTCCATCAATAACTAGAAACAAAACACCATTTATTTTTATTCCTTCTACAAAACCAAAAGCAAACGTCCCTCTAATTTTATAAAGCACTTTTTTATACCAAACTATATTTAATAAAAACATCATAGTATTAGTTTTCATAAAAAAGTCGACTCTCCATTCCTCTCCCTTTGTGTTGTCGCAGGCCACTACAACCCATACAAATATCATCATAATCTTCACACTTATTTCCATTATTTAAATCATCACTAATACAATAATCCTCATTATCCTTTTGAAGATCAAACCACATGCAATTGGTTTTTCTCAAGTTTTTGATTTTGAAGATTTTAATTTTTAGGGTTTTAATCAAATTGGTACAATTGAAGCATCAAGGGTTTTTGCAAGTTAGTGGTAATAAAAATAATGTTTGATCTATGTTACATGGGTGTTGATTTTGGCAGCCCTAAAGGGTAAATAAGAAGGGTTTTTGTTGAATCTTTTGTTCTAATTTCGTATCGTAAGTTGTCTCTCACAAACCCATCTTTTCTTGTTGATTTTTATTTGTATGAATATGTTTCATTTCATTTTTATAAGGATGCATGTTCTTGAGTTTGTTTGATTTTGGGTTTGATCGTGAACATCATGTTTTGATGTGTGAGATATGTTATGGCATTGCAAGTGAATAATTGGTGATTTGGATAAGTTTTGATGGGATTTCTAGGTAGTTTTAGGGACTATTTTTAGACCAGTAGAAAAACATGGATATTCCTAATAATTTTTGGCCTGGAGCCTACTGTAAAACTACATAGTTGGATAGGTATAAGTCTAAGCTACGTATGGCAAATTGGATGGTTTATCAACTCCTCCGGATGAGGGAGTTATGGCCGTTTTACGATTACTAGTCAAATCTGGAACATTATTTGCAAAACGAGTTAAACTCCAGGATAATACTCTAAAATGTAGGATAGAAAAGCTAATCTTAGTAGTATACATCTTAAACTAACTTCTCCAAGTGGATCCACTTTAATAGCTATTACGGTTTGGAAAATACGTCAAATTAGTTTGTTAGGGAAAATTGTGACTGCTACAGACATCAGTATATATGGTTTAAATTGCAGCAAACTTTTGGCCTAAGAAGGTCTGGATTATTTGATGGGGTTGTAGAAATAAGTTCAAAGTACATGTGTCGAGTTGGCTAAAGCCATATCTCCTCCGGATGTGTGAGATATGACCGATTTACAGAAACTAGTCAGTTCTGAACTACTGTTTCAAAAGAGGATTTAACTATGAATTATTTTTTTACATAAGTGTTGGGTTTTAAAATACATGGTTTAAAACTAGCATCATAAGCTTTCATCTCTCTTTGAATTCAAACTTGATTGCTATTTTAATAATGGATTATGGCCAAAACGTAAGCATTAAAATTCAGCAAACTTTTGTTTTGAGTTTTGATTAGTAAAAATTCATTTCACGTAGATTGGTAAATGGTTTGATTAAAAGGCCTAATGTTATGGAAACTATACTTAAGTATCTTCCCCAAGGGGGTAAGCTATCATCCTCTGTATATTATATCAGGTTATAAAAAAGGATATGGTCTTGTAAAGTTGACTAAAATTCAGAAAAATAGTTTTACGCTTTTCTGGGAATTAAAGTGCGGCACAACATAGTAATAGATTAAGAATCGACTAAGCGAGATTAGTAGGAACTTAATGTAAGTATAAGTGCTGGTTGTATACTATTTTGGGGATAAAATTACGTTGGTATGTTATAATGCAATGCCATGTCTATCTCCGGAAAATTGTCTCGTGTTCATTTGATTTACTTTTGCGTACTCAATCTCGTTTTCATCTAAGCCGCTCACATCTTTTAGGTTGCTGCTTTGACGCTTCGCGCTGTAGATCGATTCATCCACTTCTGGTCTTCATAACTCCTAAGGTGAGTTCATAGCCTCACCCTTTTCTTTATAAGGTTTCCATAATACTTTTGGGTGTGGTATACTTGCCGTTTTACTAACTAACTTATTGATTTCCTACTACTAAGCGTTACATTGACTTTTTTTGCTAACGCTTTTACTTGCTTATTACTTACTTTTATACATGGCTATCTATCATGAATTTACTAAATCTGATTTGCTTACTACATGATTATGACGTTAACTGAATTTTTAATATGAAAACTGAGAGTTTTGAACACATTACTTGTTTTACATTGGACACAAGTGCTTTCAAACTGTATGCTATCCAGATTGTTGACTGAATATTATTGCCTAGGTTACCACAATGCCAATTAAGTCCCTTTTATCATGAACCGTTAATTACCTTATAGGGGTTAAGCGTAATGTTTGGTAGTTTCTAGCGGGTTGACAATCCCCGCCTTGAATTTCTGGTCACAAGTTGGCCATGGTGCATTTAACACGGTGAGGACATTTAGGGTGTTTTTGCATACATCCTATATACTATAAGGGCAAAAACAGTTAAGGTTTCGGGGTCATGAGCTTAGTGCAATAATACATGTTTTGGACTACTGAATTCGTTTCATAGTCTACTAGTACTTAAATCTTGTGGTCCACTACTGAATGTTTCTTGATTTATTGAATCACTACTTGGATTTCAGAAATAATACTTTGAAAATATTTTAACGCTTCTTTCTTACTTAAATATTTCTTGAATTATTACAATACTGTTTTTTTTACTTAAACCTATGAATTCACCAATATTATTGTTGACGTTTTTGCAACAAAGGTTACGGTGCAACCGAGTACCGAAAACATCCAACCTCTAGTAGTCCAAATTCAAGCTCCAATTGAAGAGCCCGTTGTTGCTCGTAAGCCTAAACCGTCTTTACCTTATCCTTCGAGAGCTAACAAACAGAAGCTCCGTGAAAAAGATGATAATCTAGCTTCGAAATTTGTTGAAATCTTTAGGGAATTACACTTCGAGCTCAGTTTAGCGGATGCTCTTTTATATATGCCAAAATTTGCTTCAATGTTTAAAAGCCTCCTTAATAACATAGAAAAATTATTTGACTTAGCCAAAACACCGATGAATGAGAATTGTTCGGCGGTTATCCTAAAAAAGTTGCCTCAAAAACTTGGAGACCCCGGCAAGTTTCTTATTCCATGTGATTTCCAGAGTTAGTTGAATGCTTAGCATTGGCCGATCTTGGTGCAAGCATCAACTTGATGCCTCTTTCTATATGGAAGAAGCTCTCACTCCCCGAACTTACTACTACTCAAATGATTCTTGAACTTGCAGACCGATCGACTACTAGTCCATCCGGTATTGCCGAAGATGTCTTTGTAAACGTAGGAAAGTGCCATTTTCCGGCCGACTTCGTAGTCGTTGATTATGTTGTCGATCCTCGGGTTTCCTTAATTCTCAGGAGACCTTTTTTGAGGATGGCACGAGCTTTGATTGATGTTTATGGTGAAGAATTAACTCTCTGAGTTGATGATGAAGCCATAACCTTTAAAGTTGGTCAAACTTCGAGATACTCCTACAATGATGTTGTGTCGATTAATCGAATCGATGTCATCGACATAGCTTTGAGGAGTATGCTCAAGAAGTGCTCGGATTCTCGGATAGTTATGGCAATCCCACTCCATCTTTAGATCCTATCCTTTCTACTTCTTCCCCCTCTCCCACTCCTTTTGAGGAAGGAGACTTCATTTTGGAAGAAATCAAAGCTTGTCTTACAAATGATTCAATTCCACCGGGAATTGATGATGACGACTTTGATATGGAGGGAGACCTTCTTCTACTCGAGAAGTTACTAAATGATGATCCATCATCTCCTCTCCCTCCGAAAGAACTTCATGTTGAGGAACTTAAAATCGTAAAATCTTCTATTGATGATCCTCCGGAGCTTGAGCTCAAGGATTTACCTTCTCATCTTGAGTATGCATTTTTGGAGGGTATCGATAAACTACCCGTCATAATTGCTAAAAACTTAAAAGAAGATGAGAAGGTCCGACTTCTAAAGGTTTTAAAGTCACACAAGTGTGCCATCGCTTGGAAAATATCCAATATTAAGGGCACTGACCCTCAATTTTGTACTCACAAAATATTAATAGAGGATGACTCTAAACCGGCAATTCAACATCAAAGACGGGTGAACCCAAAAATTCATGAGGTTATCAAAAAGGAAGTTATGAAACTCTTTGATGCCGGATTGATTTACCCTATCTCTGATAGCCCATGGATTAGCCCAGTTCATTCTGTGCCTAAGAAGGGCAGAATAACCGTAATTAAAAATGAAGATAATGAGTTGATACCTACTCGATTAGTTATGGGATGGCGTGCATGCATTGACTACCAAAAGTTAAATGATGCCACTCGTAAAGATCATTTCCCGTTACCATTTATGGACCAAATGCTTGAAAGACTCGCGGGAAATGAATACTATTGTTTTCTAGATGGTTTCTCGGCATATTTTCAAATTCCTATAGACCCGCAAGACCAAGAAAAGACCACCTTCACTTGCCCTTATGGTACGTTTGCCTACCGATGCATGCCTTTCGGCTTATGTAATGCTCCGGGCACATTCTAAAGGTGCATGACGGCCATTTTCCACGACATGATCGAGGAAACAATGGAGATCTTTATGGATGATTTCTTGGTCTCCGGGGATTCTTTCTCTTCATGCCTCTCCTATTTAGACAAAATGCTCAAACGGTACGAAGACACTAATTTAGTTCTAAATTGGGAGAAATGTCATTTTATGGTAAAAGAAGGCATTGTTCTAGGACATAAGATTTCAAAGTCCGGGATTGAGGTCGACAAAGCTAAATTTGATGTTATTGCTAAACTCCCTCATCCGACTTCCGTTAAAGGCATTCAAAGTTTTTTAGGTCATGCCGGGTTTTATCGTCGATTTATTCAAGATTTTTCTAAAATATCCCGGCCGATGACCCTTCTTCTTGAAAAAGATACCCCTTTCATCTTCTCGAAATAATGTATTTAATCGTTTAATATACTTAAGAAGAAGTTAACCGAAGCTCCGATTTTATTTGCCCCCGAGTGGGACCTACCATTTGAAATTATGTGTAATGCTAGTGATTACGCGGTAGGTGCAGTCTTGGGGCAACGTAAGACCAAACATTTTCAGCCTATACACTATGCGAGCAAGACTATGACCGATGCTCAAGCTCATTACACTACTATGGAGAAAGAATTATTATCCTTGGTATATGCTTTCGAAAAATTCCGGCCTTATTTAGTCTTGTCAAAGACCATAATGTATACGGACCACTCGACTCTCAAATATCTTCTTGCCAAGCAAGATGCTAAACCGAGATTGCTCAGGTGGATTCTCCTACTCCAAGAATTTGATGTCATTATTCGTGATAAAAAAGGAGCGAAGAATCTTGTGGCCGACCACTTATCAAGACTTGAAAATCCCCACCAAGATGTTCTCGAGAACAAGGAAATTACCGAAACATTTCCTCTCGAGACTCTTGGTATGGTTACCTTTCGTGGTGATTCTAGTACCCCATGGTTTGCCGACATTGCAAACTACCATGCGGGAAATTTTATTGTGATAGGGATGTCGTCCCAACAAAAGAAAAAATTCTTTAAAGATGTTAAGCATTATTTATGGGATGACCCTTACTTGTCTAGAATTGGTGCGGATCAAGTGATTAGACGATGTGTTTACGGCCAAGAAGCCGTTGATATCCTCACGGCTTGCCATAATGGACCCACCGAGGGACATCATGGTGCTAACTACACCGCTAAGAAAGTCTTTGATTCCGGTTTTTATTGGCCTACTATTTACCTAGATGCTCATAACTTGGTCACACGGTGTGACGCTTGTTAACGTCAAGGCAAAATCTCGCAAAGAGATGAAATTCCCTAAAATGCAATTCAAGTATGCGAGATCATTAACGTATGGGGCATCGATTTCATGGGGCCATTCCCGTCTTCTCGAGGGAATAAGTACATTCTCGTGGTCATTGACTACTTGTCTAAATGGGTTGAAGCACAAGCACTCCCCACTAACGATGCCCGAGTTGTCGTTAAATTCTTGAAATCTCTCTTTGCCCAATTTGGAACTCCTCGTGCTATTATTGGTGATCGCGGTACTCATTTTTGCAATGACTAATTTGAAAAAGTCATGCTTAAATATGGGGTTACCTACCGTCTTTCTATCGCGTATCATCCACAAACGAGTGGACAATTGGAGGTTTCAAATGGTGGTTTGAAACGTATCTTAGAAAGGACCATAGGTGAAAACCATGCTTCATGGTCCGACAAGTTAGATGATGCTTTATGGGCCTTCCGTACCGCTTTCAAAACACCCATCGGGTGCACGCCTTATAAGCTAGTGTACGGAAAGGCTTGTCATCTTCCTATCGAACTTGAACACAAGGCCTATTGGGCCTTGAAACATTGCAATTTTGACCTCAAGACCGCGAGTGATCACCGGAAAGCTCAAATGAATGAATTAAATGAACTTCATGATCAAGCCTACGAGAACTCTTTAATCTACAAAGAAAAAACGAAGAAGATTCATGACTCCAAGATTAAAAACCGCGTTTTCAACGTTGGTGATCGAGTTCTTCTCTTCAATTCTCGATTAAAGATTTTCTCGGGCAAGCTCAAAACCCGTTGGACCGGATCGTTCACCGTTGCTCAAGTTTTTCCTTATGGTACCGTCGAGTTATCTGAAACCGACGGGCCAAACTTCAAGGTGAACGGTCATAGACTCAAGCATTACTTTGGAGGGGACATACCACCTATGGTTGTCTCGGATCTCCAAACCTTCCCCATGGACAACTAAATTCGGGGATGAGTCAAGCTTAGTCACTCATTAATAAACAAGCGCTTCGTGGGTGACAACCCATGCTTATCCTAATATAATTATAATAGTAGTAATGAATAAGTGTGACGTGAGGAGGTTCGCCTCTTCCTTTCTCGTGTTTCGTGGTTTGTGTTGTATGTCCAGGATTGCCCTGGATTATGAAGACTCTCGTGCTCGTGGTTTTGTCCTTCATTCACTCGAGCTTCAATCCTTAGCATGATTATGGGAATCCAATATCCTAAATCATATCGACTAACGTCTATCTTTGAGCATACTTAATAAACAACTTTAGATTTACGTAGAGACCCTTCTTAAAACATTAGGGACAATGTTTAGTTCTAGTATAGGGGGGATCTATCGATTTGATTATGCCTGCAGTCGTTGTTTTCACGTAATCCCGTTTTTACCACCAAAAAAAATCAAAAAAAATCAAAATTTTCAAAAATAAAATAATTGTTTTGTCACAATGTTGACTTTTCTGCTGGGTAGAATAAGAATAAATTTTGACTCGATCGAGCGTGTTGAGCTCGTAGCTTTGTCCCTTAACTGTTATAAACTTGACCAAGCTAGTTTATTTGACTAAGCATTCGCGGATCTTTTTATTAAAGATTTTAAATTTGCGAATAACGAGAAATGATAGAGTTAATTATGAGTAAGATGCTAAACAAGGATTATTTGGAAATCTTAAGAGCTCATAAGTGTAATTTGTGGCTTTTTCTCCCATAAGCTCCTAACCTAACTAATAATAAGTGCTATTTTCAAAGATTAAACTTAAATCAACAATTTTTGAATTTGAAGCTTTGTTAATGTAGTCGATAACAATAATTTATTTAGTCTTAGTTCAAATTTATACTTAAATTTTCTAAAAAAAAATTCTCTATATATCGTGGTAATATAAAGTGTTAAAAAAGGGTAATAATAATAATAAAAACTGTGGGCTGATAAAAGTTTACTGCCTCTTGCCGGCTCACAGCCGATGTGACAGTCTTCTAAATAAGGCACATAGTAATTACCTGAGACTGAAAAAAGTTTGCTGCATCTTGCCGGCTCACAACCGATGTTGCAACCTTAAAAAAGGTCGAGGATTTTTGAAGCTGAAATAAGACAACTGGATCATGGTCGGCTCGCATACCGTTGTGACAGTTCGTTTAAAGGGTGGAGGTTATAAGTATAATTATATTAATGTTAAGTGTAATGTATGTGATTTAATAAATATAGGAAAAATCTCTTTTTCTTAAATTTAAATATTCTTTTGAACTAAGACTATTTCGTTTTAAGTTGTGGTTTTTCAAAATGAATTATTTATTTAATGGGAAGCCTAAGAGTTTTTGAAACCGCAGGTCCGTGAGTTCCGATACTATTCTCTGTGGGGTGTTAAAAGACTGGTCACCTAAGCCGGTCTCGGCTGGGATGTGCCGAGAAGAAAGTCGCTACATGGAATGATCTCGCCTTCAAAATCATAATTCTTAGGTGGAACGTGAAGCATAGAAATATTGTAATTTTCTTAAAAAGGTTGATCCATGGTTGAATTTCAAAATAAGCACATTCACCTAAGATATAATAATTATTAGGAGTGAAAAGTTTCACAAGTTACAAGTATGAGTAGTGTTAGCATCTTAACTTATATTTAATGGTGATTTCGTTTTTAAGCTTGGTTTGGGACAAGTGAAAAATCGGGGACGATGAATTTATCCTTTTGGGCATTTTAGGATTAAAGTGCTTCTTGTTTTATGACCCTAAAGGTTATCAAAATAACGAAAGTTTAGACATCCTAGTTAGAAAAAGAAAGAGAAAAAGGAAAAATATAAAAAAATATGTGTGGTAATCAGTTTAGATTTATGCAATGGTCAAAATGGGGCTTTTCAAAGCTAATGATTCTTTAATCCCATTTGATGAACGCTTACCCACTTTTCGAGGTAATTAGTCGAGGAGGATTGAGATTCTTAGTCTTCTAAAGTGTTTTCTTATGGCACTGCGTGAGGACACGATAATAGTTTAGTATGAGGGATTTTGGTATGTGCTTAATTACACATACCTTTAACCTAATAAAACGAGCTTAAATGACCAAAAACAGACATAAAATTACCAAATATATGTTTGTTTTGCTTTTTATACTATGTAGGTATCGGATATTCACTAAAGGACAAAAAACAAAGCCAAAATGACAACACCAAGCACGGTAATAGAATGAGCATGAAAAGTCAAAGCCGAAGAAGTGTTTATCTTAAATGGGCCAACCCGCACCCATTTAATAGGCCGGGCCAACCAATTAAGCCTTTATATATAAGTCTTACAAGTTAAAAAAGTCCAAGTCCAGTCCATAACTAAACCGGCCCAAACCAATCAATATAAGCCCAACAAACACTTAACCATACACCCGTTAACTCATTACACCATTAGTCCTTTATCCTTTTCACCCTAGTCATAAACCTTTACACCGTTAGTCACTACACCCAACTCTCCCTTAACATCGTTATCCCAAAACACCCAAATTAAACAATTATAAAAATTTCTCACAAATCCCGCCAATCCCCAATCACTATTCACCCGTCTCTTTCCTTCTTTTTCTCACAAAACCCACTCAAACCCCACCCCCAGAAGAAGACAAGCCACGATGGCAATCCTATGAAGGTTGATTGGACAAGATGAAATCAAGGGTTATGATAAAGCTCAAAGAAGCACAAAAAGGATGCAAGGGCTAAGATTGAATTGCTTGGAGAGCACTCTCATCCATCTCACAGAAGAAGCACAAGTCCAAGACCTAGAACCTTCTCCTTCATCTATAAATAGAGCCATTAGGGCAACTTTTTTTCCTTGTAATTTACAGCTTATATTAGTTAGCTTATTGTAACTTTCTTTCAAGTATTGTAATGTTTTAAAAGTTTAATGAAAGTTTGAGTTTCTATGTTAAAATTCTGTTTTTATGTTAATGCATCTTACGTTTTGAAAATGTTTTCTTAAGCTCTTATAAGCTCTTGTTATCTTTTACTTAAGCTGTTTACTTAAGCAGTATAAGCTTTTCCTAGCTTATAGTGTTTTAAGCTTTTGGATGATAAGCCTAACATGGAAGGGCTTATGGGTTTTACCAGCTTATCTATGATAAGCTGGAGCTTGTAGATCAGCTCCTTGAGAGCTTATTTGCCCTTGTTTAGAGCAAAGGGCAAGGTACTCTTCTCATTTTCTCATTTTAGCTTAAATCTGCTTATTGCTTATGTATTGCTTATTTACTGTTTAGAACTGCTTATTTATGCTTATTATTGTCTTTTATTGATATTCAGTGCTTATTGTTAGTTTATATCTCATTAGTTTTAACTTTTCATATAAACTGTCTTATTTAGCTTAAAGTTGCTTAATCTGGTTTGCTTATTTTAAGTGCTTATCTTTGTGTTCTAATTGCTTATTTGTGCTTATTTAACCTTAGTTTTAACCTGTTTTCAGTTTTTATAAGTTTTCTAAGTTTTTTTAGCTTAAAACGTATTTTATGTTTTTAAAGGGGTGTTTGGGACAAGCAGCATTAACCTAAGTTAATGATGTTTGAGCTCATTTGTGTTTTAAAATCCAACTTTGTCAAGTCTTTTTAATTGTTAAAATCAGTTTTCAAAAGTTTTTAAAGTTTAAAATTAAGTTTTAAGGGTTATTTTATAATTTTTTAAAATCTGTGGTTTTGAAATCTTCTTAAACTGCTTATATTTAGGATTTGGTTCTTAAATTGTTTTAAGGTGTTTTTCATACTTCATTTTGGTGCTAATATGCTTTAGATATAAAGTCTAATAGGTTGGTATTGTTATTTTTGGTTTTGGTTTAAAACCGCCAGAGTTTAGTTTTCAGTTTTCTAAAAGTTTGAACACCACTTTTTGATCTTCAAATTTAGATAGTATAAGTTTGTTTTAGAATCTGATTTTCATAGCACAAGCTCATTGTGCTATAAGCTCAATAGTTTTGAGCTTGTTTTTGAAATTAGCTTTCTTTTACTAGCTTAAATTTAGGGTTGAAAAAGCCATTTAATCTTTTCTAAAACTTGATAAAAAAAACAAAAAACATAGTTCTAGTTAAACTACCTTTTTCATAAGTCTTTTTCTAGCTTGTTAGTTATTCAAATTGCTTGAATTTTGCTTTTTCTTATTATTAGTAGTACTAATCTATCTGTTTTTAGATTTTAGACATTAGCTTAATGATCTAGTAGCTTAAAAATTAGCTTAAAGTTGCCTCATTATACTCTTTTTAGTTTTTTTAGTTAAAAAGCTAATTTGGATTTCTGAGCTTATGGCTTATTGGAATTGCTTATTATGGGTTTAGGTTTGCTTAATAAGTGTGGATTAAGCCTTTAGTAGTTTATTTGGACTAAGTGTGAGCTTATTAAGGTTTATGTGTCAAAACAGTTGAGTGTTAACGCTTTTAAGCTTTAAAGTGAATCTACCACCTTTTTAAGCTAATTTCTAGCTTATTTTTAAGTTTTTATAAAAAGTCATTTCACAAAAGTTGTTTATTTTCAAGTTCAAAAGCTTTTTCATAAAAAACTTTTGCAAAATAAAAATGTTGGGAATTAAGGGAAGTCTCAAGGGTTGAACCCGAGACCTCTACCTTAACTCTACCAACACTTTAACACACACCCTCACTATCATCTGCGCCCTTGGGTCTTTTACGTAAGATCCTTGGGCTACTTGGTATTTAAGGGGTTTTTTCCCTTTTTGCCTACAAGCCCTTTTGGGCTTATTCCAGCTTATTGTGATAAGCTGTTCGGGTCTTTTTATTTTTCCTAGATTCTAAACTGTTCAAAGTACTTTTCTTATATTTTTTTAGATTTTTATAAATTCGTTTAATATTTTTATAATATTTTTAGATTAAAACTGTTTTTAATTCATAATAAATAAAATAAAAGTCAAAAAAATATAATTATTTTTTCTAAAATTATTTTTAATCATTTAGGACCTTTAAAAATTAAATTTTCATTTTTAGGATTAAAATTTGGTAATTTAGGTTTTTAAGGCTCGGGTTTAGGATCCCGTTATCGTTTTCGTGTCTTAACCTTAATTGCTTTCGTTTTTAGCTTGCCTTTATTTGTTTTTTACATATTATTAGTAGAAATAGAATCCAAATCAATCTTTGATCATTCAAATCACGCGATCACAAATTTAATCACGATTCTTAATTCACGCCTCGTCGGGATACGACTCGGGACGGTTTTGAATTTTACTTTGGTTAAAAGTAATTTTCTGAAAAACCTTTCGGAATAATTATTCTTATTATTTGATTATTTTAGTTATATACTATACATGTATTAAGTAATTATTATATGTTTATATATAATTAAAAGATTATCAATGATCAAAGTTTTCGACCCCGGGATTCATAAGAAAATTATCTCTCCGATATATGTGAAGTTACCCTTTGAGGATCGCCATAATTTTTCCTTCATGTTTCCTATCAGAAATTTTCTCCCTTATCTCACTTATTTTGTGAATTCTCTTTTTCTTCTCTTCTTTGGGAGTGAGGATACCATTTTTAACCCCGGCATCTCCGCTTTTAGTTTCTATTCTCTTGAGTCGGTGGTATCTCATCAGAGTGAAACTTTCATATGCTTCAATGTTTATCTAAACATCTTGAATGAAGGTCCGATGGAGATTTTCTCTTCCACATGTTTCGTCCCTAATATCACGATGATATGGGGAGAGTCAAGCTAGAGACTCGCACAAAAACAAGCGCTTCTCGAGAGGCAACCCGTGTTTCTATCTTCTTTTTCTATTCTCTAATAAATGTGACGTGAGGAGGCTCGCCTCTTCATTTCTCGTGTTTCGTGGCTTGTGTTTTATGTTTAGGATTACCCGGATTATGAAGACTCTCGTGCTCGTGGTTTTGTCCAGTGTTCACTCAAGATTCAATCCTTAGCATGCTTATATATGGGAATCCGATATCCTAGATCTTATTGACTAACGTTTATCTGTTAGCATAATTTATAAACGGCTTTAGATTTACGTAGAGACCCTTTTAAACATTAAAGAAAATGTTTAGTTCTAGTATGGGGGTATCTATCGATTTGATCTTACTTGCATTTGCCTTGTCTTCACGTAACCCCGTTTTGCCACAAAAAATATGTGATTTTATGCTTCACATAACCCCGTTTTGCCACCAAAAATATATGATTTTAGGCCAAAATTAAAAGTTTTTCAAAAATAAAATAAGTGTTTTGACACGAAGTTTGTCTTTTCGAGAATAAATTTTGACTTGATCGAGCATGTTGCGCTCTAGCTTGCCCCTTAACCTATATAAATTTAAGCTTTTGCTAGTCTTTTATACAAGAAGCTTTAAAACGCAAATTCTAGCTTGAAAAAGATAAGAGTTTGCAAGTTTCCATAATTGACTTAAATATGCAAAGCTTGATTTTATTAGACTAAGCATTCGCGAATCTTTTTATTAAAGATTTTAAATTTGCGAAGAACAAAAAATGATAGAGTTGAATATAAGTTAGATGCTAAGCGTGGAGTAGTTGGATCTCTTTAGAGCTCATAGAGGTTAATTGTGGCTTTTTGCTCCCACTAGCTTAATAAACGTTATATAATTGTTGAATAAATAAAGTTACTTTGGTTTTTGCGATTCTTAGTTTAGATCCATTCGTAGAGATTCCTTCTGGTGAAATTAAGGTACACATCGATGTTTTGTCAGTGTTGTGGGGAAATAGGCTACCGATTCTTGACGGCTCGCTACCGTTATCTAGGTAGTTAAAAGACCACATGACTTGAAATTTGGCTATAATAATAATAATAATGTAATAAACCGAAGCAGAAATAAGACTTCTGGATCATGGTCGATTCGCGCCCGATGTGACAGTCGTTTAAAGGGTGGAGGTAGTAATAATAATGATAAGACCTGTGGGCTGATAAAAGTTTACTGTTCTGGTCGATTCGCTGCCGATGTGGCAGTCTTCAAAAAAGGGCCCATAGTAAGAATAATAAATCCGAGACTGATAAAAGTTTACTGGATCATGGTCGGCTAGCATACCGATGTGACAGTTTTCAAAAAGGTCGCGGATCTCCTGGTCGAAATAAGACTCCTGGACCATGGTCGGCTCGCATACCGATGTGGCAGTTGTTTAAAGGACCGGGGGGTTTAATAATGTTGCAATAATAATAATAATAATAATAAAGCCAAATTTCGACTCTGGGGTTATCTAAATAAAGCTTCCGTCTCTGAACTCGTAGTTGAGTTGTTTCGGATGAAATAAAAGGGATAACCCCTAAATCATACGAAATTAGAACCTTAATGTGGACCTTATTCTCACCATATCGTCTCTTTAAGAAAGGATTTCAAACTAATCATGGTCTAAACCGGGCTTACTTTTTATGAATAAGGACTTAATTTATTTGTTACCAATAATAAGAATAAAACCCTTAGAGGATTTAGGAATAAAGGAGCGGAAAGTAGCTATGCTTACACAATTTGCATCTATGAGTAGTGTTAGCATCTTAACTTGTATTTAACAATGATTTCATTTTTAAGCTTAGTTTGGGGCGGGTGAAAAATCGATGACGATGAATTTATCCTTTTGGACATAGTTTATAAGTATTTCTTGTTCCGTGATCATATATTAAAAAAAATTAAAGATAATAATAATAAATGTATGCATGTTTGTAAAAATGGTAAAACGGGACATTTTAAACTAGTGATTTCTTAATCCCCTTAGACGAACACTTAGCAACTTATAGAGGTAATTAGTCTAAGGGGGTTGAAATTTTTAGTTTTCTATGTGTGTTTAAGACATTGCGTGAGGACATGACAATAGTTTAGTATGGGAGATTTTTGATATGTGTTTAATCACATATCAATTTTCCTTAATAAACGAGCTTAAAAGACCAAAAATACATGAAAAATACATTGTATATGTGTGTTTTGTGATTTGTATTTTGCAGGTAACGGATATATTTAAAATGGACAAAAACGAAGCAAAAAGGACAAAACCGAGCACGAGATTGGAAGAGCGTGAGAAAACAAAGCCAAATGCATATTCATTAATGGGCCAACCCATACCTATTTTGTAGGCCGGATCAACCCATTAATAATAAAAACATAAGCCTTTTATAAGCCTTAAATCTAAATGTCCAAATCCATTTAATCCATAAAACCTGGCCCAAGTCAAGGCCCAATCCATACCCCGGTCAAAGCCCAATCCCATTTCCCTTTTTACCCTGGTCAAAGTAATAATAAACCCCGCCAAGATGTACTGTACATCTTCTTCCCTTTTACACCAAGATAACACAGGGTAATAACTCCCCCAATCCACACACACAAATCCCTTCTAGAAGCCACCTGACACGTCTGACACCACTTAAGCCACGCTGGCAATCCTAAGACACCTGACACTTCTAGATGGGGTAGATTTGGAATCAAGGGCTTGGATTGAAGACGGAAGACGCTCCTCAAGCTCTAGAATCATCCTCCCCTCACTATAAATAGAGGGCATTCACACAGAGATAATCATCTAGCTTAGGGTAGTTTTTAGGTAGCTTTTTAGTATTGTTTAGCTTATTTTCTTTTTAATGTAATTTTCATTTCAAAAAAACTTGTAATCTCTTTTATTATCAATAAAATTTCAGTTTGCATTCAAAATTTGTGTTGAATTTATATTTTACTTTTAAGTAATTTAGTTTAAAAATTTGTTCGGATATCATTTAAATAAACTCAATAAGCTCTTATTTGCCTAAAAAGCTAGTTCGTATTCACTTAAGCTTGTTCAAGGCTTATCAGAATAAGCTAATAATTTAAACCTCTCAAAAAGCATTATAAGCTTAGCAAAGGAAGATAAGCCAAAAATGGATGGGCTTATGGGGTTTTACCAGCTTGTTTTCAACAAGCAGGAGCTTGTAGATAAGCTCTAAAGAGCATTTAAGTCCTTGTTTAAGCAAAGGACAAGGTACACTTACTTTTACTCTTTTTAGCTTATTTGCTTATTCAGATTTTTAATATGTTTATTCAGTGCTTATTGTTGCTTATTTGTGCTTATTCTATCTAGTGTTAGCTTATTATGTCTAGTTCTTAGTTTAAAATAGCTTAGTTTAAGTTTTATTAGAAACTGCTTAGTTTTTAGTTATAATAGCTTATTAGTCTAGCCTATAGTTGAGTGCTAATTCTCTTTAGATTTTTGCTTAATTGTCTTCCATAATCCTTATGCTTAATCTGTTTTTGCTTTTTGAAGGATAACTATGTCTGCTTATGGTTTAAAATGGCTTTTAATATTTATAGGGGTGTTTGGGACAAGGAAGTATAACATGGCAAAATAGTGTGCAACTAGTTTTTGGTTCCAAAATCAATTTGCATAAGCTCTAAATTAGTATTAAAGTTATTTTTAATCAGCTTAGAGTTGTTTTTGTTAAGTTTTTAAGTTTGAGTTATCAAATGTTTAAGTATGCAGGTTTATAGTTTGCTCAAAAAGATCATTTGTCAATTTTCTTAAAAGCTTGCTTGAGTTGTGTTCTTTGTGCTTAAAATGTGTTACAAATGCATCATTACAAATCTGTTTTGAGTCATAATGTAACACCCCCAAATTACGATACGCAGCGGAATACAACATTTGGGGTGCTACTTCATAATACATGCACACGAGTCCCAGTAAACGTTCAAAGATACGTTTATAAAACACAATTCCATTTATTAGAAAGATCAGAGTTACATAGGTCCCAATACCATTATAGAAATTATTTCTAAAAGTCACAACACGACTTGATTTCTAAAACACTTGTTTAATTACCGAGACACCGTCCTTGATATCCGCGTTTCGTCCCATCCAGCCATCAACAGCAATTAACCTGAGATACATGCTTAAAAACGTCAACAAAACGTTGAGTGAATTCATAGAGTTTACAATTAACACATAGAACGCATAATTTGGTTCCACAAAACATCAATAACATTGCTTTGAGAGTAAGCAAGTTATAAAAATAATGATTTCCAACTAAAGAGCCCGTGTACCGAAACTTAACACATTCATCCCGTAGGACAAAATCATGACCGGGAAGTATGCCACTTCCCCTAATACTAACCACAAAATGTCCGTTACAGGGTGCTCACTGTCAGATCCAAACCCCGGACATGGTTGTCAAACCCAATAGATCTATTTAATGCATTAGCGTTCACCAATAACAAGGCAATTAATGAATACACAGTAAAAGGCATATACTCAATAGTGAATGGAATCATATTTAATATAAAAACATATTGCGTTTATATTTTCACAAAACAAGCAAGTATCCCCCTCGCGGGTTTAAAAACATTTAAATCACTTAAAAGCGAGGCTATGAACTCACCTTGATCAAAAGCCGATGATCAATTAATGGAGTCTAGCATGAAAATCCACAAATGCGATCACGACCTATAATTAGAGTCGCTCGATTACTATACCGAAAAGTATAATCAACGATACGTACATCGTATCAACAAAATCATATATATAGTATATATATATTCATACATGTGATGAGAAATCCACTTGCGCGACTTAAATCCCAAAACCCTACTTCATTGAGTTATAATTATTCCTCACGTTTTATCTTACGTGACTTTAATTGAAAACTTTATATTTTCGATAACTTTCTATCTTTAGAAAGTTACGATTTTCGGAAAGTTACCGTTTTTAGTAAGTTCAAAATGTCTAAGTATATTTTAATACTTATTATCTTATTCACACTCTTGTGTTTAGCAATTACACGATTATCCTTCCCTTTTTGGAAATTCATACTTCGTTAAAATAAAAGTTACTATTTTTAGTAACGTCCTCGTTTATAAAAATTTGTTTAGTCTCAAAATGTTATACTTGTAATATTACTAATGTTTATTATTTTTAATAAGTATTCGACAAGTCTTATACCACCCCGTTGACTTTTAAAAGTCAACGTGTGACTTATTTGACTTTTACTATATGTATACTTTTTATTTAAATCTGACCCGACCAAAACGACCCACTAAATCATATTTTCACAACTCGGACATAAAATAGATTTGATGCGAAACGACATTCCGGACAACTTTTTAGTTTTAGCCGAGACCCGAAACTCGACGAAAAATGACGAAAAGCCCCTGCAAGAATCTGCTGTAACTTGTATTTTTAATAAAAACGCAGCAGTTTGACCATCGGTTTTGACCCGCTATATCACTATTTCATGACTTTGACCAAAAAGATATTTTATGTAAAACGTCATTCCGGATAACTTTCGTGTTTCGCCGGAAGGCCGAAACGGACTTGAAAGTGCCCAAAAGGGCTGTCGAAAATCAGATTAGCAACCAAAATAAGCTTAAATAGCTGATTGAAATTTCTAGTTTTTCTAAACTTGTTTTCGCCGTAACTTCTTCGTTATAAGGAGTTACGGGACATTCGAATTACCAAAACTGTCACACCCCCAAAATATCAGAGTATAAAGGCAGCCGAGGGCATCTGACTTCATGATTATCATACTTCTAAGCAATACAGAACGACCTCTATATGAGACATTTTAAGAAAATTGATCACTTGAATTAGGAAATAATAAATTGTTTAAACATTCAGCGGACGCATAAAAATAGACAATACGACATCGTTTTTAAATAGAACAAGTGATCTTCAGATAACGGGAAATGACTGCAATGCATGAGACTTCATATAGCATCTTCGTTCTTAATACCTGAGAAAACATTGCTAAAGTGTCAACATAAAGTTGGTGAGTTCATAGGTTTGTTTAAGCAGAAAAATGTAGTGTTTATGAATCACAAGATTTCATCCACATATGACAATATAACAGATACAAAGTCATATAAATTGCATTACTATTGTCTAAGCTCATGACACCGAAGCGTTAACATATACCAACAATGAATGAATGCCCTTGCAGGTGTCTAACCCGGGACACCCGTAATCTGACTCAAATGAAACTGTGTTTGCTTGACTAATGTCAGTCCAAGACAAACAGGGACGTCAATCCCGATAGATCTATCCATAACATTCGCGCTTACAAGTAATTAACGGTTCATGATAAATCGGGCAGATAGCAACTTGGGTTAAATCGGGACTTAGACCAATCAGTAATGAGTAATTGCACTTGTATTCACACGTTTGAAATAAGCAATGTTCTCACCCCAAAAGATGATTTAAAACAGTAGAGTAGGGGCTATGAAAACTCACCTTGTCGGTTAATCGCAATTCACTGATTGAAGATTATCGTAATATGAAATGAGTATTAAAATTGAGAAAATCACTAAGGAGAAAGAGCTTCGACAACGAGAGCAGACGACGAATCTTAGTACTTATACTGCCGAGCCTTCGCGACGTTTCAATTCTATTTACTATGATAACGATATGGACGAGGAGAGAACTATTCCTTTGAATGAAATTTTTTCTCAAATACCTTCGTCTATTGCAATCACACCCGTCTTACCAATTGAGGATTCCAAGGCGTCTTCATCATGGGGTGAAGAAATTTAGCACTATTCTTGAAAAGAATTGGACGATTCAAAAGTCTAAGTTTGAAGTGACCTGTCCAATCCCAAGTGAGTCCGAGGATACGTCCGACACAGAGTGTGATTTGCCTTCTTGTGATAATCCCGTGACTTTCTCTAATCCTCTCTTCGATTCTAATAATGATTTTACCTCTAGTGATGATGAGTCACTACCTGAGGAGGACGTTCAGGAAGAAATTTGTAAAATTTATACGAACCCTCTTTTTGAATTCGATGATAAGTACATCTCTAGTGACGTAAATCCTCTTTTTAATGAGGTGTTAGAGGAAATCGAGAGCAAGGACTCTTATGTTTCTAACCTTGATGAGTAGGCTTTGCTAGTCACACATCTTTCCGAGCTTAACGAGGATGAGTGTTTTTTAACCCAGAAGTTAAGAGTATCAGAAGCATGTTTACAAGTGATTTCCCTTCCACCGGGAATTGATGGTGCCGATTTTGATCCGGATGGAGACATTCTTCTACTTGAGAAGTTAATAAGTGATGATACATCATCTCCTCTCCCTCCGAAAGAACTTTATTTTGCCGATCTTAAGATGATTAAATCTTCTATTGATACTCTTCCGGATTTTAAGGACTATTATTATGATTCGGAGGGAGACATTATCTATCTTGAGAGTTTTCTTATTAAAGATACTACCCATACTCTCCCTTCCGAGGTGTTTTTAGATCGTGACCCAAGAAGCTTAGAAGATGAACCTGATAAAGATGATTTGAAAGTAATGGTTGTAGAAGTTTTTGACACCCGAACATGAAAACTAATTCTCACGACTTAATGTGAGGTTACCCTTTGAGGATCGCCATTATTTTTCCCTCACATTTGTTATCAAAATATTCCTTCCTTTTCTTACCTATCTTGTGAATTCTCTTCCTTTTCTCTCCTCCGGGAGTGAGGACCTCATTTTTGACCTCGGCATCTCCGCTTATAGTTTTTATTCCTTAGAGCCGATGGCATATGAAAATCCGATGATGATTTTTCCATTTTTCTGTTTCTGCCATAAGGACAAAGGAATTCGGGGTGCGTCAAGTTAGAGACTCGCACAAAAACAAGCGCTTCTCGGGAGGCAACCCGTGTTTCTATCTTATTTTTCTATTTTCTAATAAGTGTGACGTGAGGAAGCTCGCCTCTTCCTTTCTCGTGTTCCGTGGCTTGTGTTTTATGTTTAGGATTGCCAGGATTATGAAGACTCTCGTGCTCGTGGTTTTGTCCATCATTCACTCGAGTTTCAATCCTTAGCATGCTTATATATGGGAATCCGATATCCTAGATCTTATTCACTAACGTTTATCTATTAGCATAATTAATAAGCGGCTTTAGATTTACGTTGAGACCCCGTTATATTAGGATTATGCATTGATTTTAGTATGGGGGTGACAGTCTCACATTGAGGACAATGTTTAGTTCTAGTATGGGGGTATCTATCGATTTGATCTTACTTGCATTTGCATTGTCTTCACGTAACCACCATTTTGCCAATTAAAAAATATACCAAAAATAATATGATTTAAAGCCAATGAAAAAACAATCCAAAATAAAAAAAGTGTATTGACACGTATTTTTTGTTTTTTTAAGAATATTTTGACTTATCGAGCATGTTCGCTCTAGCATCCTCTAACTATATAAAATTAAGCTTTAGCTAGTCTTTTATACAAGAAGCTTTAAAACGAGAATTCTTCTAATTTGAAAAACCAAAGTTACAATTTTCATATTTGACTTAGGAATATGCCAAAGGCTGATTTTATAGAATAAGCATTCAGCGGATTCTTTTTATAAAGAATTTAAATTTGCGAAGAACAAAAATAATAAGTTGAATATAAAATTATATGCGTAAGCATGGAGTAGTTGAGATTCTTTAGAGCTCATATAGGATAATTGTTGATTTTTTGCTCGCCCCGCAGACTTAATAAACGAGTATATAAATTGTTGAATTAATAAAGTAACTATTGTTTTTTATGCGATTCATATTTAATATCCCTTCGTATAGATTCCTTCCGGAGAAATATAAGGTACACAACTGAGGTTTTGTCAGTGTTGTGGGGGAAATAGGCTACCATTCGTGACGTCTCCCGCTACCATTGTCTAGGTATTAAAGACCACAGAACTATGAAAATTTGGCTAAAGTAAATGTAATATAAATGAAGCCGAAATAAGACTCCTGGATCACGGTCGGTTCGCCCGACCCGATTTGACAGTCGTTTAAAGAGCGAGGTAATAATAATAATAAATTGAACTTGTGGGCTGATAAAAGTTTAACTAGTCTCAGGTCCGGTATTCGCTCGCTGATGTGCATTACTCCAAAAAGGCCCATAGCAAGGAATAATGAAATCCAGACTGAAAAATATACTGATCAGTGTGGTCGGCATCGCATACCGAGTGACACTTTTCAAAAAGGTCGAGGATCTCCTAGACGAAATAAGACTCCTGGACCATGGTCGGCTCGCATATGGATGTGGCAGTTGTTTAAAAGACTGGGGGTTTCATAAATCGTTATAAATAATCATAATAAGCCATATTTTGACCGTCCGCGAAGTTAACTAAATAAAAGCATGCCTCTCTAGACTCATATTGAGTTGTTCGATGAATAAAAAGGATAACCCCTAAAACATGCGAAATTAGAACCTTATCGTGTGAACCTATTCTCACCATATCGTCTCTTTAGGAAAGGATTTCAAACTAATTTTGGTCTAAACCGGGTTTTCTTTATATGAGTAAGAACTTAATTAATTTGTCATGAATAATAAAGATAAAATCTTTAGAGGATTTAGGAATAAGGGAGCGAAAAGTAGCTATGCGTACACAATTAGCATTTATGAGTAGTGTTAGCATCTTAACTTGTATTTAACAATGATTTCGTTTTTAAGCTTGGTTTATGGCGGATGAAAAATCGAGGACGATTAATTTATCCTTTTTGACATAAGTATTTCTTGTTCCGTGATCCTTTAAGTTATATATAAAAAAATGAAAGTTATGATAATAATAATAAATTTATGCATATTTATCAAAATGGTAAAACGGGGCGTTTAAAACTAGTGATTTCTTAATCCCCTTAGATTAACACTTAGCTACTTTCCAAGGTATCAGTCTAAGGGGGTTGAAATTTAGTTTTATTATGTTGTAATGACATTCGTGAGACAGCGACCAATAGCTTAGTATGCGTATTTTTTTATATGTGTGAATCACATATCAGATTTTCCTTAATAAACGAGCTTATAAGACTCAAAAAAACCTGTAAAATATATTGTATATGTGTGGTCTTGGATGATTGTATTTATTGCAGTAACGAATACTAAAATGGATGAAAAAAAATCAAAAAAGGTAGAAACCGAGCCACGTTTGGAAGAGCATGAGAAAACGATAAATCCAAAGTCATAACCTTAATGGTCCAACCCATACCCATTTTGTAGGACGGATCAACCTATTAATAATAAAAACATAAGCCTTTTATAAGCCTTAAATCTAAATGTCCAAATCCATTTAATCCATAAAACATGGCCCATGTCCAAGCCCAATCCATACCCCGGTCAAAGCCCAATCCCATTTCCCTTTTTACCCTGGTCAAAGTAATAATAAACCCCGCCAAGATGTATTGTACATCTTCTTCCCTTTTACACCAAGATAACACAGGGTAATAACTCCCCCAATCCACACACACAAATCCTTCTAGAAGCCACCTGACACGTCTGACACCACTTAAGCCACGTTGGCAATCCTAAGGCACCTCATTGGCTGTTGATGCGTGGAAGAGATCCAAGGCTCAAATGGGTAGATTTGTAATCAAGGGCTTGGATTGAAGAAGGAAGACGCTCCTCAAGCTCTAGAATCATCATCCCCTCTTTGTAAATCTCCTAAATATTAGTGAATACCTCCCCTCACTATAAATAGAGGGGCATTCACACATGATAATCATCTAGCTTAGGGTAGTTTTTAGGTAGCTTTTTAGTATTGTTCAGCTTATTTTCTTTTTAATGTAATTTTCATTTCAAAAAAACTTGTAATCTCTTTTATTATCAATAAAATTTCAGTTTGCATTCAAATTTTATGTTGAATTTATATTTTACTTTTAAGCAATTTAGTTTAAAAATGTATTTGGATATCATTTAAATAAACTCAATAAGCTCTTATTTGTCTAAAAAGCTAGTATTCACTTAAGCTTGTTCAAGGCTTAACTGAATACGCTAATCATTTAAACCACGCAAAAAGAATTATAAGCTTATCAAAGGAAGATAAGCCAGAAATGGATGGGCTTATGGGGTTTTACCAACTTGTTTTCAACAAGCTAGAGCTTGTAGATAAGCTCTAAAGAGCATTTAATCTTGTTTATGCAAAAAGGATCATGGTACAGATTACTTTTAAAGCTTGTTTTTAGCTTATTTTTTGCTATTCAAGCTTTTTAATTTGCTAATTCTGTCCTTATTTATGCTTATTCTATCTAGTATTAGCTTATTATGTCTTGTTCTTAGTTTAAAATAGCTTAGTTTAAGTTTTATTAGAAGCTGATTAGTTTTTAGTTATAATAGCTTATTAGTCTAGCCTATAGTTGAGTGCTTATTCTCTTTAGATTTTTGCTTAATTGTCTTCTATAATCCTTATGCTTAATCTATTTTTGCTTTTTGAAGGATAACTAGGTCTGCTTTTGGTTTAAAATGGCTTTTAATTTTTAAAGGGGTGTTTGGGATAAGGAGTAAAACATGGGCAAAATAGTGTGCAACTAGTTATTTTGGTTCCAAAATCAATATCATAAAGCTCAAATTAGTATTAAAGGTTTATATTAATCACTTAGAGTTTGTTTTTTGTTAATTTTTAAGTTGATGTTATCAAATAATGTTCAAGTATGCAGGTTTATAGTTTGCTCAAAAAGCTAATTTGTCAATTTTCTTAAATTTATGAAATAATAATTATGACGTCGAATTCGCGATCGTCATACGCGTCGTAAAACTCGGGTTGTTACACATAAACTTAGGACAAACCTTAGAGTGAACTTTTGATTAAAAACAGTTAAGTAGGATGGTATTTAGTTTAAGCAAAATGGCCAAATTTGCAGATTAAATAAGGCTTTATTTTAGCATATCTTCGATTAATTTTTATTGAACTTTGCTTATTGTAGTCTTACCTAAATTTGTTTCAAGTTTTTAGAATGTCAAACTTGCTTTTGAGTCTTAATTTTAAGCTACAAATTGTCATCTATTTTTAAAGAAAAGGCCAAAAACAAGTAGTAGTCTGTCATTTTTTTTACTTGTATTTTCAAGCTTATTTCTTTAATGTGTTTGCTTAAATTCAGTTTATTTGAGTAATTTGGGTCTAGTACTTTAATTGTTTTCATCTTTTCAGCTTAAACTTAGTGCTTTTTTTTGTCCTAAACTTAGCTTAAAATTTGTCATAATTCCTTTAAAATTCATTTTGTGTCAAACTGTCTTAAGGCTTTTAATGCTTTTTAGCTTAACTTGTTTGCTTATTTTTAATCATAAGTGCTTATTAGGTTTAGATGTTGATCTGTTTTAGCTTATTTGTGTTTCTTATTGCTTAATGAGTCTTTAAAAGTCCAAACAGTTTAGCTTATTACTTCAAAATCTTAAAAACCAAAACTATCACTTTTGAGTGCTTTTTCCTAGCTTATTAATATGTTTTAGCAATAAGTTCATTTATTAAAGTTGTTAGTTTTTGCTTATTCTTTAGGTATTTCAAAAAGAAAAATAAAAAAAAAAATGTTTGTCCCGATTCTTCCCAGAGTCCAAGTCACGTGTATTTCCTTCAAATGCTTTCCAAATGCTAAAATCACAAAAAGAAATGACTATGCACGATAAATGGGGGATATTTGCATCAATTCGGGGGTTAAATGACCCCGAAAAAGTGTGTAAAATTACACCTCATCAGTATGCTGTTTTGCTTATTTGGACATATTTGTGTCTTCCCTTTCTATTTATCTTTACCTTTATTTTCATATGACCTTCTATTTTCCTTTACCTAGGTGCCGTTGCTATTGGCGCTGCTGGGAAAGCTCAGGCGGAGGTTATCCGTCGACAACTGGATCCGATGGATGTACTGGCTCAGAGTGCTCTTGCTCGCGATCATGAGTATGATCAGATTCTCGATGATGACTTCTCCACTGCTACCCTTGGCGAAGAGATTGACCTTACTCTTTTTCCCCTTGCTTCCCGGTCCTTACTACATGCCTTATCCGTTTGCCGATGGCGAGGGTAGTGATTCTCCTGAATATACTAGGGAAAAGTGGGATGGGCCTCATGCTCGAAAAGCTAATATCTTGTCAAAATAGATTTTTAAGGACCCTGATGTTTGCAGGAAGCTCTGGATCGGACCATTAATCCTGCGAAGCTTAAGAGAACTTAATCTTTGCTACCACTGCAACTATCTAACCGGATGAGCGTTCTTACTGCCCTTCTTACCTCTCATGGCACGGAAATGAACTCCCGTTAAACTGCTCTTGTTGATTCTAATAATCGTTTGCGAGAAAAGATTAAGCGTAAAGTGGGTTATCTTTCTGAGCTTCGCTCTGAAATTTCCACTTTGGAGGAGCAGCATGGGAAGGTTCAGCAAGACTGGCATGCTCTGGATCAAAAAATAGGGATTTGCATTCTCTTTGTGATGCATCGTCTGATGAAGTTAGGAAATTAAGAGGCCAGCTTGCCGAGGTTGAGGTTGCTGCTGCTAGATCATCGGAGAGTTGGCTCTTAACGATGCAAAATTATCTAATCAGGCACTTTGTGTGAGAGATCTGTATGAATGAATCTTCGCTCTGTGAAAGGGCTTTGCTACTACAGCTGAGCATCATTTTAATGACCTTAGGAGTGAAGTTGCTCGTTTATTGGTTCTGGTGTTGACGGCCTTGTTCGGAAGTTGCTGTCTAGTGACGAGTTCAATGCCTCTCTGGGCCTCATCTTGTCCTTTGGCATTACCTCCTTGTGTGTTGGTTGAAAGAGGGTGTGCAGTGGGCCGCACCGATGCTTAATTTGAAGAGGCTACTCAGAATGTGTTCAAACTTTTCCTTGTGTGCGCGAACTGTGTTTAACATAGCCATTGCTGCACTTCTTCCACTCACTTCCCTTTTCTTGCTAAGATAGTCGAGGCAGCCGAAAGTGCTCTTCCAGAGATTGCTGTCCTCCTTCCACTCACTTCCCTTTCCTCTACTCTGTATTCTTAAATGCTTCCTCAAAAGTATCTGGTTCTTTTAGACCAGTTTCGACTAGCAGCATTTGACACATACATAGTATTTGCTTGCTGTCCTTCGACATTTTTTTTGGGAATATCTAATAGTAGATATAGTGTATTGATTAAAAAGTAAAGGTTAACTAGTTACGGAGGTATTTCTTTATGTGGTATGGGCCCGGCCAAGTCCTTGACCTCGTTTAGAACCGAAACAGAACTCGTACTTTTAACAGTTTAGCTTGGCCACGAGTTGGCATGCTTGTCTTTTACAAGGTCTTTATTGGATTTTAGACAAGAGGGGGAGGGACATAATGGGTCGAGCTATTGATCAGATCCTAATAAAGAGTTACTTGCATACTTACACGAGTTTGGACTATTCAATCAGACGATCAATCATTAAGCCTATAAAAGACTACAACATCAGCTCAGCCAATATTATTTTGGCAGATGCAAAGCCTCACAATTTCATCTGCACCACTGGAGATCATTGCAAAAAAGGTCTTGACAATGTCTCCGCCACTAGTTAACTAGACAAACATTTCAAATATATCGAAAATCACACTAAAATATTTCTGCCGATATGTTTGAAGTTATCTCAAGCCTGTTGAATTGTAATGAAATTACTAACGCACATATCATATCACATTTCCGGTTTATACACACCTTAGATGTAACTAAAATTCTAAGGATAAAAGTATAAGAATGAGCCGTTTTAACCATGTCAATATAAATCCAAAGATAGTAAAAGAAAACACTTCGATTACAATGATTCATAGGGATCCTTTACTGTAAGATTCTGAATCATTAGTGTTCACTATTTTATGCCTCAACAAAATTGTCATAAATGTACTAAAAAAACCAAACGTACTGCTTCCATATATGTAGTCCTTTTTTCTCCAGATTGAACAAAATTGAGATGTGCGATGCAATCATTATCATTTCCATACCCATACATAAAGAGGTACACACAATTACAGGATCATCATAAAGAGAAACAATTTCAAGAAACAAAAGTAACTAACGTATGAGTGGTCATAAGTTAAGCAAGAACCTAATAAAAATCCCAAATATACTG
The DNA here is from genome assembly GCA_026074375.1 of Tanacetum coccineum. NCBI lineage: Eukaryota > Viridiplantae > Streptophyta > Magnoliopsida > Asterales > Asteraceae > Tanacetum > Tanacetum coccineum. The sequence goes on from BQNB010036177.1 coordinate 41,181, forward strand.
GGTACTACAAAAGTTCAGATCCAGTATACCGACAGAAATGGTCATGATTAATACTAAACTCTTCATAAGCTGGCCCTGGTATCGGTATTTTTATTCCCCTACTTAGAATAAGAGACGACAAATTTTGCCGGTCAAAACAGTGAACGTTTGACGTCTTCCCAAGAAAGTTGGTACACCAGACTAAGTAAGTGCTGATTGAGAACACTTGCGACCATGTTCAAGTAAGAAAAGTCAGTTATATGATCAAGAAATCCAAATGTAATAACTCAAGATTTGGGAGCTCCATAGGGCCACAACCAAAGTCCTGTGATATTTAAGCCCCACACCTAGACAACCACAGGTTCCGAAACTTGCCAATTTCATCAAGTGGATAGTTATACCATTATCCGTGAATCCTATCACAACTATTTAGTAAGTGTCTCCAAACTATGCTTCAATTTCCCTTGGTCAAATACTCCAAACCCAAATCATAAAAAAAAATCAAACCAACTAACCTTCCAAAACTAACTTTTACTAAATGAGTTGCCTTCTCCGATCATAATTTATGGATATGTCAGGACATTTTTCACAGCAAGTCTAACATAATATTCTCTAAATCTTGCATATCTTACAAAGGGAACAATACTATTTCTTTAAAGTGTAAACCTCCAACTTAGAAATCACGTCAAAACCAAAATGACCGCAAGCATTGCGATTGCTACTAAGCCAACATTCATCAACTCCAACTTATCCTCCCATGATCAAGGGAATACCGATTAGCAAAGATTTAGATGCTCAATATTTGGGCCATGACTCAAGCTATCAGTTTCATTGGTTATTCGACAATGAGCATACAATCAAATGATGAACATTTTTCGGAGATGCAATTAGTAGATTCAAATAGTAGATCAGGAGACTTATGTGTAACGACTTGAAGGTGTAAAACCTGCAACCTCAAGAAATCTTGCAAACTATAAGCAAATGACATTTGTTCCTTTTATCGTTGAAATTTCTTCAAAAATGGAGAAGATTCTCACCCTCTCCAATCGGACCAACACCTGCTTCGTCGTCACCTTACCTGTCACGAATACATGGATAGTTAAAGTTTCCACATGAAATACTCAGTTAAAACTTTGAAATATATATATATGTCCCAAGGTACAAACATTGAGATATAAATATGTGCCTCTCAGATGCATTGTTTTGCTATTCTATCAAAAGTGCAAAGACCAAAGAAGACAACATAAAAATCAAGTTTTAAATTTGCAATTGTAAAACAGAAGTTAAAAAAAATAGGGCACTTTAATTTGGTAGTACCATCAGGAATGCTCATAAGAACTACTCCATAATACTTTATAATGGGATTAAAAAGCTTCAAGAGAAAAATATGAGAAACAACTTAACACTTGTGTTTATGGGATGAAAGACACATCTCATATGTCGTTTAAAGATGATCACTGAGTCACTCTACTATTGCTCCATGTTCAACTAAAAATCATGCAAAATAACAATCCAGAACTACATAACTAGGTGCGATCTCATTTTATTGTACCAATCATAACTAAAAATCATGCAAAATACCAATCATAAATGTGTACCCTTTAAACGCTATATATAAAGTCTTAATTTGTTGCTAAAATTTCTTGTATACATTTTATTGTACGAGAAGTTCAAAGCAAAGTTTTTGATCATCTCTTTGTAATCAAAATATTAGTCTCAATTGGCTATCAATGAGTAAGTTATCACATTAAAGTTGAAGTGTTACCTTATTATGATAATAGCCGAACGAATGAAGCAGGGTGATTTGACCAATCAATCGATCAAAAGTATTTTCTGGACTAAAAATCTGTTAATTTGGAAACTAATGAGCCGTCCTTAAAAAGGCCTTACATATGGGCTTTTAAAAAATCTGGTGGGAGGGCCCATACCGGGCTTATTTGCTATAATCGAATTCAAACTACTAATTTGTATCTAATTCTTTCGGTCAAAAATAAATGTTCAATTAGTAATGCACTAAACTAAGTCGGAAAAACAACACTTTCTATCAAACATGTATCATTTTTCATCACTAACAACAGTTTCTTCACATAGACATACACTGAAACCCATCACTGACTCTGATGCGTGTTGTAAATGGTGATGATAATTTTTCATGACCCGAGGTCGCAAGCTCGTGTTTGTTTGCCCATCAGTGTGTTAAAATTAATATTAATTTATCAACTACCAAAACTATGAACTGATTGCTTAAAAAAACAAAAGAAAAGAAGTTTGAAGTTTTGAACATGCTCCAACTATCCATGTATGGCATGCAATACCTCATATTAGTGGAATCAGGTGGTTCTCGTGTGTGCAGATTATTTAGAACCTAACAAATTTGAGTCACTCAACCAAATTTTCCACTAACAAAAATCTGATTAGATTTGTCGAATTGTTAACTTAGTTGTCGCTATGTCTGGTTGAATAACTATGTTTTGTTAATATTCCAAAATCAAAATTGCAAATATGGAACAATGACAGGTCTCCTTAATAATTCCAAAATCAACAATTGCCGCTCACAATTTTTCCAATGTATTAAATAGCGTGAGGCGTGGTGGGCGGCATATCAAGCCTCACGCTTAGCGGCTAGGCGTAGCCTTTGCGTTTTTTGATGCGTGGACTTAAGGCGGCAAAAATATGAAAATAGTTTTTGTATTCAATATCATAGTTTACATATATACTGTACTTTACATAAAGGTGTATGTACATATGAATAAAGTAAGAAAATAACTTTATATGTAATAATATTAATTAGGAAAAAAAAAAGAAACCTTGGGGCATATTGTTTAAAGGTGTTGACCTAAAGCAAGATCTTATTTTTTTTGAACTGCTTGTTCTTGTTAGTGGTTCAGGGTATCCAACAAGACATCCAATTGGGTCGTAAGCTGAAACTTGAACACCGCCTTTAAATCCTTCTAATCCGCTTGAAGGGGTAAAATTCCGGTTGGGACTCGAACTTGAGACCGCCCCTAGCCAACCATCCCCGAACCCAAGGCATCTTTGGTGGGCAACTAGCTAGCCCAGTGGGTAACCAAAAAAAAAAAAAAAAAAAAAAAAAAAAAAAAAAAAAAAAAATAAAAAAAAAAAAAAAAAAAAAAAAAAAAAAAATAAAAAAAAAAAGAGAAAAAAAAAAAAAAAAAAAAAAAAAAAAAAAAAAAAAAAAAAAAAAAAAAAAAAATAAAGCAAGATCTAGGTGCTTGATATTGGGGCATTATTGTTTAAAGGCCGAATTTGAAAACATGCAACTTTGAAGAATTTCTTGCAAACTTTAGAAAACAATTTTTTTTCCCTCTTGGTTGGGAATTCGTTCATAAATGGAGGAGATGTCATCCTCTCCAAGTGGTTCCATAACTTTCTCACTTTTTTTGCCACTTCACCTGTCACGTGTACATGGATATGTTAGAAACGTTGAGCTTGAATATGAGTCACAGTGAAATATAAACCGATAAACCCTCTCTATTGAGATGACCGTTTTCTCTATTTAATCAGTGGACATGTCGGGCAAATACGGTACAAGTAATGCTGGAGCAGAATCTGTGGGGGTGTCGGATTGTAACAAGGTATATAAGGACGCGGGTAATGAAGCGGTGCATGTCCTATCTCCGGTAGAGCGATTGTATTGAATGGATGGAATGGAGCGTATTTATTCTTGCTAAAGTTAAAGATTTAAGTGTCTTATCATAGCTTCTAAAACATATGTCCTTCTGGAGGGATTCGATGATGTTGTCATTAGAATGTTGGGGGACGTGGTATGGTATGGAATTCGACTCTAAGGATCAAGCGAAAGCGTCAGACTTCAAAGCGTTAAAAGAGATATTTTTGAAGTTCAAAGATGTTCCTCACGATTTTATTCCAGATGAAAGTGATGTGTTTGGATAGACCTGGTGGGTCTGCCATGCCAATCAATGGGCTCCAGAAGGTTTATAATAATTTGTTGGTCGGGGTAAGCAGCGTGTTACGGATAGGTAAGTTAATGGACCAATGTCTCATGGGAAGGTTTGTGTCCTTACAGAGTCTTTACATCGTGTGATAGAGTCCTTTATAGTTTCATATCGTAATCAGACTTATCGTATTATCGCTACTGAGTTTGCATATTGGGCGCCCAATATTGAATCGATAGAGGTCAATTCCGAGTCTAATCCTCTGGAAAGGAAAGATGCAGAGGGTCCTAGTTTGGATGAAAGTTTGGAAATGAGGAGCATTATGGATAGTCGATAGTTGTGATCAGATTCCCCTAAGACTGTTAACAATGATTCGGATGTCGCCTTCTAGTCGGGTTTTGCGAGAGGAGGATGTTTCGTGGGGTGAAAGTGACTTGGACTCCTTTGAAGAAGGCGAGATTCTGATGATTCGGTCTTGTAATAATGATGGTGTATTAAGGATTGCAATAGGAAAAGATTTGGAAGAATGATGCGGTGAATTCCTGTAGTTCCTTCCTCAGGGTGATTGTGGTATGTTCATGATGATAAATGAGGATTTAACGCCAGTTATTGCTCCTGAAAAAGACTCCATCATTGCCCTCCATTGTCTATGTATCGAGCTTCCCCGATTAATGAATTAAATATTGCTGCTGATCTGTTCTTCGTGGATTGATTATATTGGTCCTCTAACATTGACGAGATAGATTCTGATAAACGATGGAGCTATAGAGACCCCAATGGAAATATACACGGGTTGTTCTCTCTCGCGCAACTACGTTCGTGGAAAGATTATTTTCCTAGCGATCTTCAGATTTGGAGTTATTATGGCAACGTTAAAGAAGCTATTCTCTCATAATGCCTTATCGAGACAAACAAAGGATGCCGGTTAGATCGCTTTTGGTATGATGCCTAGTTGTTCGGTTCGTTCATGGGAGATAATTCATGGCGCCATGGTAGGAATCTTTCTATTCAATACCTTTGGTTTTTTTGCGAGTTCGTTTCGTTAGTGGTTTTTTCTGTTCCTTTTACGTTTTACTTTGTTTGTTGGATCTTTTTTTGCGTGTATATCGTCTGCTAGTTTCTTTCTAGCCCTTTTTTAATAAAATTCCATTTGCCGTTAAAAAAAAAAGAACAAAGAACTCAGAAGTAAACTTGGAAACATCATTTTTTATAACTTATCAACTGTTCTCATATAACGGCAGCTTCAACCGTCTTATAACAGCAATAAATCGTAACTTTAAACGCAAAACCTTCATGATTCAAAACTCATTAGTATTCATAGTATCCAATTTTACAAGTATATCTTGATCACACACATATTATCACACCTCTTAGAACGTGTTAATCTGTTATCCTCTTCTTTGTGTATCATTCACCACAGGCAAATACGTACACACATAAACAACGTAAGTATTTACTCCAAAAAAATACATAAAAACCTAAATTTACGATATACAGCCTTAATAAGTTATATTCAGTTACTTAGAACATCATGTGCATATCTATATTTATAACTTAAAACACAAACAACATCATCAAATGTTGCAACTTAGATAGAAATGTGCACACACAATAATTACATCAACTTAATTAAATTATACAACAGATTATCAATTTCTACAAAATTAGTGAAAAGGGGAACAAGTAAAATGAGTTAAACGAATTAAGGTAAAGTCGCCTACAATTGAGTGAACCTACTTTGACCCACTCATTGATGCGGTTTAGGAAAATGAAAAGTCACAATAAATTTCTTATTAATCAATCATAAATTGTGATTAGGAAAATATTTAATTTCTAATTAGTTATAAATTTAGGGAAAACAAAAAGTCTCTAGTTTTCCTATAAATATTAGGTATTTTCTTTGTATTGATATCTTTGAGTTTTAATAATAAAAGATTTTGCTTTGTTCTTGACGGTTTGCTAAGATTCTCTTAATAATCGGTATTCGTTTGAATCAACGATTGTTGGAGTTTGCCTAATTATCGGTATTCGTTTGAATCAACGATAGTTGAAAGATTGTTTCTGGTATTCGTGTGAATCAACAGATTCAATTTGTGTGTTATTTTATTTACACTACGTCAGTTGGTATCAAGAGCCGAAGTTCCTGATTAAGATGTTTCCAAGGAGAAGTGAAGGCGAATAGTTAGAATATTCGTTCTTTGAGGGTGATGGTTCATCTTCTGATGAATTGAGAGATTATGGTATGGCTGTTGACGATTATGAAGGGCCTCCAATATTTGATGATGATCAATATGAAGAAGAATCGATGCCAGTTTATGATACCGATATCGAAGATGTCATTGAGGAAGAAGAAGGATTTATCTAGAAAGGAGGATTTGGTGGGAAAGAAGACAACATCGAAGACGTCGTCGTTGTGGCTAATGATATTTGTTCTTCAATGATCCAAACTACTTTAAATGTTGATTTTGAGGAAGACATCAATACAAAATCACATGAGTTCATGTCATTTGGAAAAAAGTATTATTATCAAGGTTAGCCGCAGTTCGTTCAAATTTCTGATTCGAAAGAAATATCAAGATTGGTATTTGAAAGCTGCACCCATGGTCGATAAGTTCGGTTTTAAGACAATTAAGGTTCGAGGTCGAGTCATTATAAAGAAAGAGAATTTGATGGAAGGGATACAAATTTGGATGCTACGAGTACAAGGGACGAGTGAGGCAAACTCGAGGACGAGTTTTTTTAAGTTGGGGAGAATGATGCGGTTTAGGAAAATGAAAAGTCACAATAAATTTCTTATTAATCAATCATAAATTGTGATTAGGAAATTATTTAATTTCTAATAAGTTATAAATTTAGGGAAAAAGAAAAGTCTCTAGTTTTCCTATAAATATTAGGTCTTTTCGTTGTATTAATATCTTTGAGTTTTAATAATAAAAGCTTTTGCTTTGTTCTTGGCGGTTTGCTAAGATTCTCTTAATAATCGGTATTCGTTTGAATCAACGATTGTTGGAGTTTGCCTAATTATCGGTATTCGTTTGAATCAACGATAGTTGAAAGATTGTTTCTGGTATTCGTGTGAATCAACAGATTTAATTTGTGTGCTATTTTATTTACACTACATCACTCATCCTGCTATCTTTACGTCTCTAAGTTTCTGGCGGATGTTGCACATCTTATTTAGCAATATTAAGATCCGCCATGGTAAACATATACTACAAAGAATATGTTTTACAAGTATATACCAGTGTCAATAATGGGTATACAACACATATACACATATTGCAGTGTGTTACGTAAGTACGTAACTGCTTTTAATATTTGTCTAAGACACGTTATCAAACCCTTGCTTAGTGTTCATTAACAATCACACAAAAGACCAACCTCAAAGGACATAACTAGATAGGATCTCATACATCAGTATCCGCATTCTCGGACAATCTCAGTCACACAAAAATAATAATAAAGTGAAACAATCAATGTAATAAACGACTTTCCGCTGCCAAAAATTAAGTTCCAAAATTTGTACGAAACAACATTTTCGGATTGTCGAATATTTCCTTTGAGATATTTTATCAAAAATCAATGTAACTAGATTTGTTATGAAGTGAGTTACTGAGTGGTGACTTTACCCCGGATAGAAAAATGAGTTAGTAACGAATTTTTCATGACGCAAGGTCGCAAGTAGGGGTGGCAATCGAGTCGTGTTCGTGTTGACCTGTTCGGGTTCGCGGGTTGGCGGGTTATTATAACATCTACCCGAACACGACCCATTTATTAATCGTGCCAAAATACTCAACCCTAACCCACACCTGCGTAACACATGTAATACGTTTTTGACCCGTTTAACTGTTTAAGTAAATATGTCAAACGGTGAATAGGGTTGGTGGTTTATCGATCTAACTAATTTAAATGAAAAAATGATATAAAAATGTAAGAAATGATAAACATAACATACAAATAATTATGCGACAATTTCAATGATATATGAGTTATAATCGTAATTCACTCCTATTAACTGCATAACAAAATACATCTAATCCAAATCCCACATAAAACTCAAGTTATATATTTTATTGTTAGAGGCTTATATATACTTAAACGTGTTCACGTGTTGACCTGTTTAATACTTTCTCAACCCAAACACGACCCATTTATTAAACGAGTTATACGGGTTAACCTGTTTTTGACCCAAACCTGTTTATCCTCAACCCAAACCTGTTTAAATTCGTGTCGGGTTCGTGTCGTTTATCGTGTCGTGTCGAAAATTGCCACCCCTAGTCGCAAGCACCTATTTGTTTACCCATCGAGTGTATTAGTTATTTCAAAAAAAATGAAGGCATCTCTTTGTTTCAATATTCGTAGATGAAATTGTCCCTTTACATTTTGTTACAACAAACTAGATTCTTAGTACCCAGTTAGCTAGATCATCTGATCATGTAACTATGCCACGTTTGGGTAAGGCATACATTTTAGTACCCAATAGGACCTGTCTAGCAAATATATAAGTCATAACGTATACAATAGGATGCGTGTACATTAACATAGTTTTTACTCATTAAGATGCTAACTCATAAAACATAAAAATATCATTAATGGACCCGATAAACCTATATGGATTTTAAACACCTGTGCGTCATACTCTTCATACGGATTTTCTTCATCTTATTCTTCTGCAATTCCAAACAAAATGAGGGTAACAATGCTTCTTTTTCATTCCATATTCAAACTAAAAACAAGTTTAAGAGCTTCAGAAAGAAGAAACGATGTCAAACAAGCAACAAGTTAACCAAGCTGTAAGTGTTTATAAAAGGTTATTCCCACAGTATTCGACAGTGATGGTTATTAACCTTAATGTCTTCATATAATGTCAATGGCATCGGCGTCTTTATAACCCTACTTAGATGAAGATACCTCAAATTTGGGCAGGTCAAAGCAATTGTCTTAACATCTTTCCATGAAATTTTATAACATGAGAACATCCTAAGTTCAAATAAGCGCCCATTGCATGTTGTAATGTTGTGTACAAATGCATCAGTAAGATACTAACAAATAGAATAAAGTCAGCACTCACCCATTTAGTGGATGACAACCAAAGTGCCTTTGTTCCTGGTAGAGCCATTACTGATAACATCTTGTTAACACAAGAATTATTGAAGGGTTATAATTGTGTTTATGGGCCCAAAAGATGTTCTTTCAAGATTGATATTCAGAAGGCTTATGATACAGTTAGTTGGGCTTTTATTGGTGATCTACT